>JARDVY010000030.1:12162500-12427500 GCA_029030555.1 Ornithoptera alexandrae | reverse complement strand
TTTCATTCCATGTTCATCCTTCTGTCTTTTACTGACTCAGGTTAAAGAGACGTCTGCAGCCAATTCCCTCAACTCAAACATTAAAAAAAATCTGTCATTCATCATCATCATCAGCCGATAGATGTCTACTGCTGGATATAGACCTCCTTCATAGATCTCCGCTTCGAAGAGTTCATTGAGAGCAATTGGGTCTTTGCCCACCACGCTAGCTCCGTACTGGTTGGTGGGTGGTCAGAACCTCGTCAGTTATTCAGCAGGGTGCACCGCATGCAGATGAGGTTGACTTGGACTCCATAAGATGATGGGCGGAACCACTTACATATTTTCTGTATTAACAGATATTACTGTGTTTTGGTAAGGGCGCTGTAGTAACGTACGAGGAGAGATCAGAAAGTAGTGGGAGCGACATATACACTGCTCGGTAAGGAAACCAATAACTACTGGCGTAGCGCAGGTACATGTCTGTGATGTTAATTAAGAAAAAAAACTTCGATTCTCTTTTGTTTTTTTTTTTTAATGTAGTCATTTGTCTGTTTCGTGTCGGAACGTGTTCCCGGAAATGGGGAAAAGCGAAGTGCGAGCCGTTATTGAATAGCTCTGTTTAAAGAAGTTAATGACGCAAGAGATCCATTGCGATCTGGTGGCAGCATCAGGAGAGTCTGCTCCGCCGTACTCCACTGTCGCATGGTGGGCTTCTCAACTCGGAGTGGGAAGAACGAGCACGGAAAAGTAACATCATTGCGGCCGTCACCACGTCCATCGACGTCACTCACCCAAGAAAATATTGCGGAAGTCGAGAAAATAGTATGGAGCGATCGAAGAGTTACCATCCGATACTTACTCGTAATTCAAGAAACGGGCGTTTCATAGGGAAGTATTCAATACATATTGAAACAATGTTAGAATAGGAGACAAGTCACCGCGAGATGAGTGACGAGAATGTTAACCGACACTCGGAAACAAAACACGACGACCACCTCACGTCTCGAAGATATTGTCGGACAAGTTTCAAAAAGATTCTGAAAACTTTTTGTCTCGTTTCGTAACAACGGACGAAACTTGGCTCCACCAGTTTGATCCCGAGACAAAGCAGCAATCTTCGCAATGGAAGCGGCCATCATCACTGACCCCGATGAAGTTTCGTGCCGTGGCATCGGCTGGCAAGGTTATGGCCTCAATAATTTGGGACTTAGAAGGGATATTGTTGATTGATTACCTGGAGCGTGGAACCACTGATGCAGGCCAGTATTATGCAGCTTTAATTTCCAAGTTGGGGAATTCCATCAAAGAGAAAAGGAGAGGGAATTTTCGAAGGGGCGTGCTGTTTCATCACGACAACGCACCCGCGCACAGGTCGTAAGTTGCGATGGCTGCCATTCAGCAAGCTGGCTTTGAATTGGTTATGGCCCTTATTCACTAGATCTGGCGCCTAGCGATTTTTTTCTGTTTCCCGAATTGGAAGAATACTTAAGGGGAAACAGGTACGAAGACAATAACGAGGTGATGGATGCCGTGGAGAGTTTTTTGCAGGACCAAGACAAACCTTTTTTTTTTAAAGTTATTGCAGCCTTGGCAAAGTGCTGCACTCAGAGGACTCAGTGTGTAGAGAAACCCGGAAACTATGTACAAAAACCTCCTGCTGCGTCGTAAGATGAGTTGCCATCGATCCTTACGTTAACTTAGCATTATCATTATCAAGGATCACGGATAGGCCCTGCATTGCCTAAATCGAGTAGATTTCGACGAGCATCATCAGTTAGGGTTAATGCTGTGGTTGCTTTACCAAAGCTACGAACAATTGGTTGGAGGAGGATCGGTAAATAATACCGTGTTTAATTGCAGGAAGCGTATTCCTTGAGTAAAACCATTATCGCTGGGGTAGCTGGGGTAGCTGGGATAGCTGGGGTAGCTGGGGTAGCGGGGGTAGCGGGTAGCGGCGCCTAAGCCGCTGTATCCCGCAATAAAGTTATTGGCATTAAAACCGGCTCCGGGCGGCGGTTCGATTTTAAATTTTCAGTGGGCGGCTACCCCGCCGCGCCCCGGCGCACCCCGCGCCACCCCTTCCGACCGCTTGCATTAACTGCGCGATTCCTCCGCTTGTTTCTTTTAAATAAAATACATTTTTTTAAGTGCATTTCAATGTAAGTCTCACTTAAGTAGTGCTTTTTTCACACTTAATCAAACTGAACGCTAATGAATCGCAGCGGTATTTATTTAAACTAGACGGTTCCGGAAACCTTACCACCATCGTACCATTTTTTCCACCGTACCTCACCACGCATGACTTCGGACGAGACGGAGCCTTCTTTTTTTATTTAAGGAAGCGACGAGACGAGCGAGGTGTTTATCTGTGGGTAAGCGATGCGCTTGCCCACAGCAACGTGGCGCTAGTTAGGATGTTAACACCATATTACGCTCGCCGCTTTAATTCATAAAGTGTTGTCTCATTACCTCAGTAATTTCACTAACTACAATGCTCTTCAAACCGGAACACAGTAATATTTGCACACTACGGCTTGTCGACTACAATAGGAGTTATGGTGGTACCTACCTTTTTCTTTTTACTTCTGGGGAAAGTCAGGGTTACGTGAGATTTTTACTTACGCAAACCCTCTCAGTACTCTGCAGCAGTGGATTTGGAGAGGTT
This sequence comes from Ornithoptera alexandrae, assembly GCA_029030555.1. Taxonomy (NCBI): domain Eukaryota; kingdom Metazoa; phylum Arthropoda; class Insecta; order Lepidoptera; family Papilionidae; genus Ornithoptera; species Ornithoptera alexandrae. Next base: position 12,424,853 of record JARDVY010000030.1, on the reverse strand, counting down.
CCGGAATCTCTTACAAAAGGCACCGGTGCCCCTATACATTTTCTGTTACAGGTATCTGAGGAGGAGCCAAACCCTCCTAGGCATCATACATGGGCCATACCCTATCCCATGCAGGTTCGTTTGTTGAGCGATAAGGGCCCCCACCCTCAAGGCCCGCGAAACTTCCAAACTCTTTTAGTCGCTTTTTACGACAGGCAGGGCATACCTTACTCCTATTCCTACTAGCCCGAGACTACAGGGCTGTGCGGTGGTACCTGGCTAGACGGTCTCCGGCGACATAGACCTACCATCAGTAAAACACTAGAACTAATGGCCTTTTCAACTCACACTGCACAGGAAGTGGCGCGTGTCACATCCGCTCGTTACTGAACCGGCTCTAGTGTTAAGTGAATTAAAATAACGTTATGCGGAACGCCGCACCGATTCCAATTATCATTGCTTCAGGGTAATTAAATTTAAGTTTTACTACTTAGTGCACTTACAGGAGGCTTTATATTTTACATTCAGATCCGTGTTTGGATTGGTCGCTTCAGCTGGATGTGGCGCTCTGTGAATATCCGAGCAACTTATTGCCATGAGCAGGTGTAAAACTTATCCCAGCTATACTATCCGAGTACATGAACTTTGTTTATGTAATTTTAAAATAATATTCAAATTAATTCAAATCATCGTCATTTCATTATCATTAATTAAACCTGTTGATGCCCAGTACTGATCATCATCATCATTAGTAGCCGACAGGCGTCTACTACAGGACATTGGCCTTCCTCAAAGATTTCCACATGAATCGATCCTGCGCTGCCTGCAACCAGCTGCTTCCCGCAACCTTCACCAGATCGTCGAACCACCTGGTTGGGAGTCTGCCAATACCACGTCTTTGGGTTTATTAGTGCTGATCATTAGTCTTTCCAATTACTATCGCAACATATATCCGACTATGCGCTCAGCTGTACAAACTCATCAGTTGTCTAGACGGGTGGCAGTCCTACGCTGTGCTTGACTTAATCCCACTTTAGAATATTCCTGACTTATCATCAGCCTGAACTTCTTGTTATAAACGTTTAATGATAATTGTTTATTGTATAATTCAAGTTCAAGTAAGTAATACGAAGGTTACATAAAGTAACATGATGTTCAGGTGAAGCGTATTCAAAGAATTTAACATACATTTACTATTCAATAGAAAAACTTGTAGTTCAGCAGTTCGTTTGTAATTGCACCTCAGGATTGGCGGACGGAAATAGCGTCAGCACCAATATCCGGCCCGGGCGGGAGAGTGCAACCTTTGGAAAATTATTCATTTGTATTCTATGAAAAATGTAATTTATTTCCACCCCACCCTTGAGCTAGAACCAACTTAATTTCCGCACGCAATCTCAACCGTTCACAAGGATATTTAAATCTTTTTCTACTTTATTAAATAAGCTACGACCGGATATACTGCTCTCCGAAAAGTATCTTGTATATAGACACAGGGGTGTAAGGGTTCCCGCACAACAACTCGTGGGAACCAAGCCAACCTCACCTGCTCGTGGTGCAGCTTGCCAATCAACAAACGAGGCTTGCCTCCCACCAACGCATTGGGTATGCGTGGTGGGTATTGATCCAAATCCCTACATATAAACTGTACAAACGAGGAGGTCTTTTGAGAGGCCTATGACCAGCAGTGGACGTGTATCGGCTGATGATGATGATGATGATGATTATGATGATGATGATGATGATATAGACACATTATAAAGTACTCGCTCTACAACTTAAGAACAACTTTAGAAGGTTCTGTAGATAGTGTGGATAATGGAGCAATGAGAACAAATTATGTCGACTTATTCTGTGTCCTTTGCTTGTCACTTGATAACTAGTGAACGTGGCGATAACATGGGAACATGACTATTCGACGCGACATGGTATTTAGATGGTTATAAGCTATCTTTTGGATTTTAAAGATCCTTCATCATTTTATTTCTAATTAATCTTTGTAAACATTTTCATTTCGTGTTATTGATGCGGTTGCTATAGTAACAGTTGCTATGGAAACTCATTTGCGGTTGCTGTTGCCTTCAAGGAATATTTCAGACAAATTTGAATTTGAATTTTATATTAGGTCCAGGAATGTGCGCAGGGAACAGCTAGTATAAAATAAAAGTAAACAAGTCATAGGTTTTGGTATAAGACTGATGATTTGATCAAGGAGCTTCACTACCTTGACCCGCGTCTCCGCTACTGGGGGTTGGTCGTCAAATATACAGTTAAAGACTCATCCATCGTCAGTCCTTCATTACATGAAACCCGCGTTGTATGATTCTTGACAGCTAATGTTTTCTTCTATGATTAATATATTTTTTGTTATAAAATTCCAGTTATATTATATGTACATCCCCAAAATGGGCCGAGGTAACAGTTACGAAGTTCAGCGGTAAGTCTAAGGGTGGGTGGCAAGACAAACTAACGGCTCGACAAACAATTTACATAGAGAACGGCGGGCTTGCGGTCGGCTGCATCTCCATAGCTAATTAAATTGCGGTAGAAGTTGTCGCGCAGGTGCCGCGGCCGCGTCCGCGTCCGGTGCTGCAGCCGCTGACCCATCTACTGTTGCTGTATGTCTCCTTGAGGACAGGAGGCTGCAGCTCGGAACTTTCGTCGTACATGTAAACCGCATTAATCCTCGCCACCTTCACCTGCAATTTGTTACTTTATTCACTACACTAACCGTTCGTATGACGGTCGCTACACCAGGTCGATACACCAGGAAGGAACTGGCTAATATTTGACCTCGATTTTACTCAGCGTTGTGTCGTATGGGGCAGTGGGTGGTATTTATTTTTAGCATTCTATGTTTGCAATTTATTATCCAGGAGGTCTTTGTTCAGCAGTACTGAAAGTAGGTATCTGTTTTTATTTTACAGCGTTCTCCCGCGCATTTGTGGGCCTGGGCTTCATTCATTTCTGTATTTATTACATTTCCTTTATTTTTCCTTCATTCTCTTCTGCTTTTGTACCGTTGTCATCTCTCTTTCTCTTCTCTCATTTATCCTGTCCTACTTCCCTTAATGAGTGGGCACACAACCTTTATTTACTTTAGCGTTCCTGTGCCTCCTTGCTAATATATTCTTATCTTTGGTCTTATCACTATACATTAAGTTGCTTACATTTATTCTTATCTTTATTTCTATACTGATTTTTATACATACTCGTTCTGGTTTCTTTGCGTGGATGGTATTCAGATTGTGATGTGCTGATAGCCGGAACACAACAATACTGTTGTGGAGGCAGGTTTACTATGAGAGGGTGGTAGCCACCTACGCAGATTTGAGAACAGCCTTAAACAAAATTCAAAATATGAGAAAATGGGAAATGATTGATTGCTTCTTTAATATCTCTGATTTCCATATTTATGATTGCTTCAATTTCGTTAAGTATTATAAGTATAGGAAGAGGCCGAGTCATTGGCATGCGAATTTACATAGAGATACAAGGAAATCATCACAGACAATATACGGTCCTCAGTGTTTTTTTCTCATGTAAATGAGGTCCGCGCGGGGTGCGTGGTGCGGGGGTGCGAGGCGCGGGGCGGCGAGTCGTTATCAATCACCGACTGGTTCGGGGGGTGCATTAATTTATCTTAAGTTGCAATTGTTACTTATTTGACAAACGGAATATTAAAACTGATGAATATTGTATAACGAGCTTTAAAAGGCTGGTTAGTTTGTTTATTTATTATAGGTAGTTATAGGTAAATAAGGTATATAGGTATTATAAGAAATTAGCCGTATTTCAAAACAACTTACTCGATTTATGAAGACATAGCAAACTCTCTAAAGCCAATAGTTTGGTATGCGGCAGAAGAACCTACGGTCATAGGTTTGAATTTGTCATTTGACTACTGATTTAAATCACACCCCGGCACATGCAATAAAACTTTTTGTTTCAAGAAAAGCATTGTCATAGGTAAGCTACCAATGAAAGCTGGTGGTAAGTCTCTATTGCTGGAGACTGACTAGGTAGGTACCAGCGCAGCTTCTATTGCAGCGTACAAACAGTAGTGTGCAAACATTACTGTTTTCCGGTTTTAATTACTGGGGTAACGAGAATACCATTCTCACTAGCGCCACGTTGTTATAGGTAGGCGTATCACTAACCATCACGTGAACGTACCTCTCGTCTTAGCGTTTAGTTACATGCAAAAAAAACTGCATTATGAAATGTTCAATGGAAAACGTCACGGAAAATACTAAAACATTAACATGAAGCCGGAGCGGTGTTTAAAAACGGCTAAAACAACTGGCGTTGGAACAGTGCGCGGCACCCCAAGGCGCAATAACAGAGCTTTCGGGCCACGGAGGGAGCGGCGGCGGGGCAGTCGCAGCCATCGGCCAGCAGCCAGCAGCTCGCAGCTCGCAGCTTGCAGCCCTCCAATTTGTTATGTAAATGGAGCTTTTGTGAGGCCGTGTAGCCGGTCGCTCGCCGCGTCCACTCTATAAATTTGTTCCGATGCGGCCGAGAGTTTCACAGCCAATTTGATGCGACGGGGACATAGTACCGAGCTGAAAGTGATTACCGCCCTGAAACATTGTGATCTATAACCACCCTTCGCTGAGGGAAAATGAAATGTGCTGTATTTTCAAACCTTGCCGGCGGAAGAGGCGTGTTTCTAGTTTGACGCGTGGTGTGTAGCTCAAACTCTTTCCATTACAATTTGGTGCAAAACAGAATTAAAAAGAATTTTTAGTCTACTCTTTTCCATCTTTGTTATCTACATCAGCTTTCCAATTAAAAGGCTACATGGGCTAGCAATTGTACCCTAGCGGCTCTTTAAAGGTTTGTCAGACTTTTGGGGATTGAGTACGTGTTATTAAACGATCGGTACATTGATGTGATTGTCCATAATTGTTTAATAAGTATATCTTCGTTCAATAAAGCCTTTGAGCAAGGATCTGAAACAATAAATCAATTCCCCGCGTAAGGAGCTTAACTCCGACCCGCGGCTTCTTCGTCCGCCATGTGAACCTATCTGTTCCACTGACGTTTAACGTAATATCTGTTTATCCAACATTATTTGTTTAAAAAACTATATATTATAAATTTTTGACTATTGACTTTGATTTTTTTTTTTGGTTAAATTCTAACATTTGTCGATAACTGTCTCACTACTCGGATAATATTCGCTAAAGCTTTCATGACGGAGGAATCGTCGAGATTAAGTTTCAGGTATAAACTTGACTGTAATTAGTAAATAGTTAAGTTCTGATTTGATTAGTTTGTGGTTGAAATTATACTTAATGATTAAGTTACACTCGTAAGAATTTATTGTTGAACACACACAAATATATGTGAGGTCGAGTGTCGAGTAAAAGTTTGTTCTGAAGTTTTGCAGCTACGATACAACTGCTATGAAAATTCACAGTAAACATAGAGAGAGTAATTAAAGTAAACAAACCATTAATATGTTTATATTCAATAAGATGAAATATATAATTTACACAAATGACGGTTTGTGTGCAGTTTAACGTAATGATAGTGCGGTATTAAGTGCAATTGCGTCGTGAAATCGCGGCCGATTGCCGGCCGGCGAGCGGTGCGATAGCGGAAATCGATGCGCGGCTCGTTACGGGCCCGCCCCGCGGCGCAGCCCCACCTGGAGCGTGCAGCTACATAAAATCATTAGCGGGTGCGCATGAACATAAAAATAAAACTCTATCGAGCAGAAATCATCGCAATTGAACTAATGAAACTGCGCAGCGCGCTTAATGCAGTGCGCGGTGCGCCGGGCGCGCCCCCGTGCAGCCGCACGCCGCTCGACTACACCAAGTACACCAGATAAATACATATCCAACATACAGACAGCTACAACACCTATATGATAGTGTTGATATTTAATGGACTGAAACACTAATAGCTGCCTTCTATATATACAAAAGATTTGCAGCTATGTAGAGACTTGAGCATAAGGCCTGGAGATAACATTTGATAGGAATATACCGTTAGCCAAGTATAGGTCAATTAAGAATAGATTTTTTTATTCAAAATGACTACGAGATGAATGACATGTTTAGCTGATGGTAAGTGATAAGCCTGCCCTTAAAGGGGCGCTAGTTAGGATGTTAATAACAGTTACCATATTGCTCAGTCGCGTTAAGATATAAAATGGCAAATCTCATCCCAGTAATTACACTAGGTATAGCACCCTTCAATCCAGAACACATTAGTATTTGCACACTACTATTTGTTGACCTACCTAGACGGTCTCTGGCAATAGAGACACTACCACCAGTTTAACTCTTCTATAGAGCTGGTTCTGGTGCAGAAAACACTAATGTATTTAAGTATTAATAACAATTTTCTTATTACTAATACTGACGATAGGTCATTGCCTTGCCGAGGACGGTCTAGGTACCACCGCAGCTTCTATTTCTGCCAACGAACAGTAGTGTGTAAACATTACTCTGATTCGGCTTCAAGGGCGCTGTTGCTAGTTAACTTGCAGAGCAACGGAACTAAACATCCTAAGGCGACGAGTACGATGTGGTGCTGTATATCCTAACTAGCGCCGCGTTGTTATGGGCAGGTGTATAGCATCAAGTGAACATCTCTTTGGTCTCGAACTCGAAGAACTCGTCTTTTGGCTGTTGGTTAAATTGACTGTTGGTTTTTGTTCTTATGAAGTTCAGCAGTGCGATTCGCCAGCCGCGCGCGCCCAATCACAATGTAGCGTTGCGTGAAATTATATCTCCATCGCTTGTGATAAGTCTACATAATGAACTCATCATTCACTCAAATGGCTTGGTATCTCGTACCCTACATTCCTTCATATGAAGTTCACTTCATTTTTATCTATATAATAAAACTTGAATCGAAGTTTCCACAAAATGGGCAGACGATCAGGACGTTCACCGGATGGTAAGTGAATCGCCTGCAAATAAAACCGGAGCGCTATGATGATATGCACTGCACCACATTGTGCTCGTCGCCTTGAGAGATGTTTAATCTCGTTACCCCAATAATTTCACTAGCCACAACTCCCATACAACCGGAGCACAGTAATGTTTGCACACTACCGTTTAGCGGTAGAAATAAGAGTTGCTTTGGTAGCTACCTAACGGTCTCCGGCAACGGAGACCTACCATCAGTAAAGTTCAATAGAATGTTGTAAGTTGGTAATAATAACATAGCAGTAATAAGTTATTCGAAACGTTATTTAATAATTAAAAAAATTTTTTTTCGTTTGTGTGCAAACCTAAGGGAAAATTTGTGTTAACTAAAAAAGATCAAGTAAGATACTTCACCCTCCTCTGTATGTACTTATCCAGAAATGTATAAAATCCGATCAGTCCTACATTACCGGGCATCAACGTTAATCTTTGTATTTCGTGAGATGAAGCCCGACCGTTAGAACAAAGTTAAAACTTATTCACAGTGTATATTTAATTTAAATAATACGAAGATATTTAGGGACAAAGTTTAGCAGCAACTTCTTAAGAAACATTAAAGTCGAGAACTTGTAGCATTCGCAGCAGTCGCTCTGCGTACGTAGCGCTACGTAAGCTGGACAACGACTTACGGCGTCATGAATAAGGGATGAATGTTTAGAAAAATTAACTGGGAAAAGCTTTCAAAAAGTCTGTTTAACATTCAAAAAGTTTAGGTTTCTCCCGAAGCAAATCTGGGCGAAGGTTTGCTGCTTTTATGTTGTACTGATCAAATATTTATATCTTTTAAAGTTAAGGGAAGCATCTAAATATTAGCAGTAGCAGCGATATCATAAATATAATGAAATTATGTTTAAGGTCTCGACTAAACATCGATCACGTTATTAATGACACTGAGTTATAATACATTATCTTTTGACATACATTATCATCCCTTATCTATATACACATGAGATTTTCAAGTATGTAGAGACTCATCACGATAACTCTGCAACCATCACGCCGGAAGACTTGAAATTGGCAGGTATATTCCCGAAAAGGGTAGCGGCAACGTTACGGGTAACAAAGCGGGTGGGGAACTGCTGGAGCTAAACCTAACAAAGAAACCAAGTTTCATTAAAATGAGCAGAGAAAATATTTATAATTCCTTTGTGCAGCTGACCGCCCCCAACCGCCGTTCTCTACGCACATTGTGAGTCAAGCTGTCAGCTTGCGTTGCCATCCGATTCCGGACTTGCTTCCGCATCAAACCTCGACCATCTGATCATCATCTCCTACCTATTACCTTGAACGGTGTCGGAATACTCATAGCCATGCAAGGCAAATTTAGAAAGTTTAGTCAAGCCGATCAACGCTGAGTCAAGTTCCATGTCGTCACCCACCATGTTAAACATTAGATAGAGAGATAGTCACTACTACCTTTATTAGTGTATCAATAAAAAATTTCGTGATCTCTGCGAAAGTCATTGCTTATACTTCAATCTTTAAGGAAATGTTCAAGTTCACGCAAACGGCTATCATCATCGGTAATTCATAGTTCTAACAGTTGGAACTTAACTGTACAGGTAATGCTGACGCAGAGATATTTTAAACGCCCATTCGGATATGTAAACATGATGTTCAGGGAGTTGTATGTAGAGGACCGACGTCGTTACGGGCACAGCCCGAGAGGTTACCGAGTCAACCTCCGGCGCAGCGTCGGCAAACACGCTGACAAACTGCCCGCCACTGACGTGTCTAAGCCGGGTTTGCAAAAATCGCAAGGGACCCGTTAGCGGACTCGTACAATTTGTAATGCAAATGCGGCTCCTGTTAGCGCCCGGCCCGCGGCCGCGCGGTAGTTAGTAGTAGTTAGTAGTAGTAGTAGTAGTCTAGGTAGGTACCACCGCAGCGCCTGTTGCAGCCGACAGACAGTACTGTGCAAACATTACAATGATCCGGTTTGAAGGACCAATAGCTATCACTGCTGGTAGTGTCTCTGTTGCTATAGACCGCCTAGGTAGGTACCAGCGCAGCGCCTGTTGCAGCCGACAGATAGTACTGTGCAAACATTACAATGATCCGGTTTGAAGGACCAATAGCTATCACTGCTGGTAGTGTCTCTGTTGCTATAGACCGTCTAGGTAGGTACCACCGCAGCGCCTGTTGCAGCCGACAGACAGTACTGTGCAAACATTACAATGATCCGGTTGGAGGACCAATAACTATCACTGGTGGTAGTGTCTCTGTTGCTACAGACCGTCTAGGTAGGTACCAGCGCAGCGCCTGTTGCAGCCGACAGACAGTACTGTGCAAACATTACAATGATCCGGTTTGAAGGACCAATAGCTATCACTGCTGGTAGTGTCTCTGTTGCTATAGACCGTCTAGGTAGGTACCACCGCAGCGCCTGTTGCAGCCGACAGACAGTACTGTGCAAACATTACAATGATCCGGTTGGAGGACCAATAACTATCACTGGTGGTAGTGTCTCTGTTGCTACAGACCGTCTAGGTAGGTACCAGCGCAGCGCCTGTTGCAGCCGACAGACAGTACTGTGCAAACATTACAATGATCCGGTTTGAAGGATCAATAGCTATCACTGGTGGTAGTCTCTGTTGCTATAGACCGTCTAGGTAGGTACCAGCGCAGCGCCTGTTGCAGCCGACAGACAGTACTGTGCAAACATTACAATGATCCGGTTTGAAGGACCAATAGTTATCACTGCTGGTAGTGTCTCTGTTGCTATAGACCGCCTAGGTAGGTACCAGCGCAGCGCCTGTTGCAGCCGACAGACAGTACTGTGCAAACATTACAATGATCCGGTTGGAGGACCAATAACTATCACTGGTGGTAGTGTCTCTGTTGCTACAGACCGTCTAGGTAGGTACCAGCGCAGCGCCTGTTGCAGCCGACAGACAGTACTGTGCAAACATTACAATGATCCGGTTTGAAGGATCAATAGCTATCACTGGTGGTAGTCTCTGTTGCTATAGACCGTCTAGGTAGGTACCAGCGCAGCGCCTGTTGCAGCCGACAGACAGTACTGTGCAAACATTACAATGATCCGGTTGGAGGACCAATAGCTATCACTGGTGGTAGTGTCTCTGTTGCTATAGACCGTCTAGGTAGGTACCACCGCAGCGCCTGTTGCAGCCGACAGACAGTACTGTGCAAACATTACAATGATCCGGTTGGAGGATCAATAACTATCACTGGTGGTAGTGTCTCTGTTGCTATAGACCGTCTAGGTAGGTACCACCGCAGCGCCTGTTGCAGCCGACAGACACTACTGTGCAAACATTACAATGATCCGGTTGGAGGACCAATAGCTATCATTGGTGGTAGTGTCTCTGTTGCTACAGACCGTCTAGGTAGGTACCAGCGCAGCGCCTGTTGCAGCCGACAGACAGTACTGTGCAAACATTACAATGATCCGGTTGGAGGACCAATAGCTATCACTGGTGGTAGTGTCTCTGTTGCTACAGACCGTCTAGGTAGGTACCAGCGCAGCGCCTGTTGCAGCCGACAGACAGTACTGTGCAAACATTACAATGATCCGGTTTGAAGGACCAATAGCTATCACTGCTGGTAGTGTCTCTGTTGCTATAGACCGTCTAGGTAGGTACCAGCGTAGCGCCTGTTGCAGCCGACAGACACTACTGTGCAAACATTACAATGATCCGGTTGGAGGACCAATAACTATCACTGGTGGTAGTGTCTCTGTTGCTACAGACCGTCTAGGTAGGTACCAGCGCAGCGCCTGTTGCAGCCGACAGACAGTACTGTGCAAACATTACAATGATCCGGTTGGAGGACCAATAACTATCACTGGTGGTAGTGTCTCTGTTGCTACAGACCGTCTAGGTAGGTACCACCGCAGCGCCTGTTGCAGCCGACAGACACTACTGTGCAAACATTACAATGATCCGGTTGGAGGACCAATAACTATCACTGGTGGTAGTGTCTCTGTTGCTACAGACCGTCTAGGTAGGTACCAGCGCAGCGCCTGTTGCAGCCGACAGACAGTACTGTGCAAACATTACAATGATCCGGTTGGAGGACCAATAACTATCACTGGTGGTAGTGTCTCTGTTGCTATAGACCGTCTAGGTAGGTACCAGCGCAGCGCCTGTTGCAGCCGACAGACAGTACTGTGCAAACATTACAATGATCCGGTTGGAGGACCAATAACTATCACTGGTGGTAGTCTCTGTTGCTATAGACCGTCTAGGTAGGTACCAGCGCAGCGCCTGTTGCAGCCGACAGACAGTACTGTGCAAACATTACAATGATCCGGTTTGAAGGACCAATAGCTATCACTGCTGGTAGTGTCTCTGTTGCTATAGACCGTCTAGGTAGGTACCACCGCAGCGCCTGTTGCAGCCGACAGACAGTACTGTGCAAACATTACAATGATCCGGTTGGAGGACCAATAACTATCACTGGTGGTAGTGTCTCTGTTGCTACAGACCGTCTAGGTAGGTACTAGCGCAGCGCCTGTTGCAGCCGACAGACAGTACTGTGCAAACATTACAATGATCCGGTTTGAAGGACCAATAGCTATCACTGCTGGTAGTGTCTCTGTTGCTATAGACCGTCTAGGTAGGTACCACCGCAGCGCCTGTTGCAGCCGACAGACAGTACTGTGCAAACATTACAATGATCCGGTTGGAGGACCAATAACTATCACTGGTGGTAGTGTCTCTGTTGCTACAGACCGTCTAGGTAGGTACCAGCGCAGCGCCTGTTGCAGCCGACAGAGAGTACTGTGCAAACATTACAATGATCCGGTTTGAAGGATCAATAGCTATCACTGGTGGTAGTCTCTGTTGCTATAGACCGTCTAGGTAGGTACCAGCGCAGCGCCTGTTGCAGCCGACAGACAGTACTGTGCAAACATTACAATGATCCGGTTTGAAGGACCAATAGCTATCACTGCTGGTAGTGTCTCTGTTGCTATAGACCGCCTAGGTAGGTACCAGCGCAGCGCCTGTTGCAGCCGACAGACAGTACTGTGCAAACATTACAATGATCCGGTTGGAGGACCAATAGCTATCACTGGTGGTAGTGTCTCTGTTGCTATAGACCGTCTAGGTAGGTACCACCGCAGCGCCTGTTGCAGCCGACAGACAGTACTGTGCAAACATTACAATGATCCGGTTGGAGGACCAATAACTATCACTGCTGGTAGTGTCTCTGTTGCTATAGACCGTCTAGGTAGGTACCACCGCAGCGCCTGTTGCAGCCGACAGACAGTACTGTGCAAACATTACAATGATCCGGTTGGAGGACCAATAGCTGTCACTGGTGGTAGTGTCTCTGTTGCTATAGACCGTCTAGGTAGGTACCAGCGCAGCGCCTGTTGCAGCCGACAGATACTACTGTGCAAACATTACAATGATCCGGTTGGAGGACCAATAACTATCACTGGTGGTAGTGTCTCTGTTGCTACAGACCGTCTAGGTAGGTACCAGCGCAGCGCCTGTTGCAGCCGACAGACAGTACTGTGCAAACATTACAATGATCCGGTTGGAGGACCAATAACTATCACTGGTGGTAGTGTCTCTGTTGCTACAGACCGTCTAGGTAGGTACCAGCGAAACGCCTGTTGCAGCCGACAGACAGTACTGTGCAAACATTACAATGATCCGTTTGGAGGACCAATAACTATCACTGGTGGTAGTGTCTCTGTTGCTACAGACCATCTAGGTAGGTACCAGCGCAGCGCCTGTTGCAGCCGACAGACAGTACTGTGCAAACATTACAATGATCCGGTTGGAGGACCAATAGCTGTCACTGGTGGTAGTGTCTCTGTTGCTATAGACCGTCTAGGTAGGTATCACCGCAGCGCCTGTTGCAGCCGACAGACACTACTGTGCAAACATTACAATGATCCGGTTGGAGGACCAATAGCTATCACTGGTGGTAGTGTCTCTGTTGCTATAGACCGTCTAGGTAGGTACCACCGCAGCGCCTGTTGCAGCCGACAGACAGTACTGTGCAAACATTACAATGATCCGGTTGGAGGACCAATAACTATCACTAGTGGTATTGTCTCTGTTGCTACAGACCGTCTAGGTAGGTACCACCGCAGCGCCTGTTGCAGCCGACAGACAGTACTGTGCAAACATTACAATGATCCGTTTGGAGGACCAATAACTATCACTGGTGGTAGTGTCTCTGTTGCTACAGACCGTCTAGGTAGGTACCAGCGCAGCGCCTGTTGCAGCCGACAGACAGTACTGTGCAAACATTACAATGATCCGGTTGGAGGACCAATAGCTGTCACTGGTGGTAGTGTCTCTGTTGCTATAGACCGTCTAGGTAGGTACCACCGCAGCGCCTGTTGCAGCCGACAGACACTACTGTGCAAACATTACAATGATCCGGTTGGAGGACCAATAGCTATCACTGGTGGTAGTGTCTCTGTTGCTATAGACCGTCTAGGTAGGTACCAGCGCAGCGCCTGTTGCAGCCGACAGACAGTACTGTGCAAACATTACAATGATCCGTTTGGAGGACCAATAACTATCACTGGTGGTAGTGTCTCTGTTGCTATAGACCGTCTAGGTAGGTACCACCGCAGCGCCTGTTGCAGCCGACAGACAGTACTGTGCAAACATTACAATGATCCGGTTGGAGGACCAATAGCTATCACTGGTGGTAGTGTCTCTGTTGCTATAGACCGCCTAGGTAGGTACCAGCGCAGCGCCTGTTGCAGCCGACAGACACTACTGTGCAAACATTACAATGATCCGGTTGGAGGACCAATAGCTATCACTGGTGGTAGTGTCTCTGTTGCTATAGACCGTCTAGGTAGGTACCAGCGCAGCGCCTGTTGCAGCCGACAGACAGTACTGTGCAAACATTACAATGATCCGTTTGGAGGACCAATAACTATCACTGGTGGTAGTGTCTCTGTTGCTATAGACCGTCTAGGTAGGTACCACCGCAGCGCCTGTTGCAGCCGACAGACAGTACTGTGCAAACATTACAATGATCCGGTTGGAGGACCAATAGCTATCACTGGTGGTAGTGTCTCTGTTGCTATAGACCGCCTAGGTAGGTACCAGCGCAGCGCCTGTTGCAGCCGACAGACAGTACTGTGCAAACATTACAATGATCCGGTTGGAGGACCAATAGCTGTCACTGGTGGTAGTGTCTCTGTTGCTATAGACCGTCTAGGTAGGTACCAGCGCAGCGCCTGTTGCAGCCGACAGACAGTACTGTGCAAACATTACAATGATCCGGTTGGAGGACCAATAGCTGTCACTGGTGGTAGTGTCTCTGTTGCTATAGACCGTCTAGGTAGGTACCAGCGCAGCGCCTGTTGCAGCCGACAGACAGTACTGTGTTTGGAAGGCACTGTGTTTAGAGAAGTTATTGGAATGAGATTTAATATCCTATTTCTCAAGGCGTCGAGGCGTTGTGTTACTGAGCATTTCATTCTGATTAGCAGCGCGTTGGGCAGGAGTGTCTTTTACCATCAGATATACTAGTGAGGATCAAAAAGTAGTGAGAATGAGATAGAATATAATGACTATTGATAACTTAATCATTTATTTTTGTACATAGTCTGCGAGTCTCTCTGCACACCGAGTCCTCGGAGTGCAGCGCTTTGCCAAGGCTGCAATAACTTTAAAAAAAAAAGGTTTGTCTTGGTCCTGCAAAAAGATCTCCACGGCATCCATCACCTCGTTATCGTCTTCGTACCTGTTTCCCCTTAAGTATTCTTTCAATTTGGGGAAAAGATAAAAGCCGCTAGGCGCCAAATCTAGTGAATAAGGGGGGTGGTCAACCATTCAAAGCCAGCTTGCTGAATGGCAGCCATCGCAACTTACGACCTGTGCGCGGGTGCGTTGTCGTGATGAAACAGCACGCCCCTTCGAAGATTCCCTCTCCTTTTCTCTTTGATGGAATTCCCCAACTTGGGAATTAAAGCTGCATAATACTGGCCTGCATCAGTGGTTCCACGCTCCAGGTAATCAATCAACAATATCCCTTCTAAGTCCCAAATTATTGAGGCCATAACCTTGCCAGCCGATGCCACGGCACGAAACTTCATCGGGGTCAGTGATGATGGCCGCTTCCATTGCGAAGATTGCTGCTTTGTCTCGGGATCAAACTGGTGGAGCCAAGTTTCGTCCGTTGTTACGAAACGAGACAAAAAGCTTTCAGAATCTTTTTGAAACTTGTCCGACAATATCTTCGAGACGTGAGGTGGTCGTCGTGTTTTGTTTCCGAGTGTCGGTTAACATTCTCGTCACTCATCTCGCGGTGACTTGTCTCCTATTCTAACATTGTTTCAATATGTATTGAATACTTCCCTATGAAACGCCCGTTTCTTGAATTACGAGTAAGTATCGGATGGTAACTCTTCGATCGCTCCATACTATTTTCTCGACTTCCGCAATATTTTCTTGGGTGAGTGACGTCGATGGACGTGGTGACGGCCGCAATGATGTTACTTTTCCGTGCTCGTTCTTCCCACTCCGAGTTGAGAAGCCCACCATGCGACAGTGGAGTACGGCGGAGCAGACTCTCCTGATGCTGCCACCAGATCGCAATGGATCTCTTGCGTCGTTAACTTCTTTAAACAGAGCTATTCAATAACGGCTCGCACTTCGCTTTTCCCCATTTCCGGGAACACGTTCCGACACGAAACAGACAAATGACTACATTAAAAAAAAAAAACAAAAGAGAATCGAAGTTTTTTTTCTTAATTAACATCACAAACATGTACCTGCGCTACGCCAGTAGTTATTGGTTTCCTTACCGAGCAGTGTATATGTCGTTCTCAATACTTTTTGATCCCTCCTGGTACGTCTCGCCCGTTTCGTCGCTCCGTCATATAAAGGGTTGTAAGGTTGTTCTTATGTCACCCCTTTTTTGCACAAGCATTGAATACCGGTCCAGTTAACTCACCGTCGCATTGTTTAACTTATAAATAAAAGAAAAATGCTGCTACGTAAGTGAAAATAACGTGTTAAGTTCTGTACACGAGAGGATGTCACGCTGAACCTAAATTTCCGGCCGCGGCGCCCCAATCAAGGCGCACCGGGCAAGCGGTTCCGATTTCCGGCCAGAGATGGCGCTGCACCGAGCTGCGCCCATGCCGCCGCGCGCACCGCAATCAAGCTTTTATAAGACCATTGTGTCGGAATTGTCACAACGGATTCCTTCCGGCCTTTTACTTTACAATTGAAATGTAAAATTGGAGACAGTGTTATACACGAGTAGTACAAGCATTATATTTAGAAAATATCTCTACACAGTGCAATACAAAAGAGAGACCCTCACATAAATGCAGAGTTCAGTATTACCGCGTAGATAATATTTGTTACATACCATATTAAGATTATTTCTTTTCTTGTATGATTTAACCATAGAAATACATAAATACTGTTGGTAGTTGGTTTATATATTTTTATAGTTAAATTATACCATACTACTTACATATACTTTGGCTGTTAACCGTGTTATTTTGTTTCTCATCCACATATCTAAATGGCACGATAAATTAATATAAGTATATAACAACAGTGCTGTTTTGTAGTTATCTGCAAGGGTAGTTGTTAAGTTATTGAAAAAATAAATTACACTGTTTCGTTCCCTATATATATCATACTATGCGGATATCTTTAATCACCTCATGACGTGTATATTCACAGACAATTTAATAATTTCGTAACAATTACAACACCCTAAATTAATACATTTCCTTATAACATTACTGCTTTGGATATAAGATGATTGATATTAGCGTTGAAACTAATCACCATTGTATGATGCTGCATTTGGTTGCACAATCGCAGCTCTGCATGCGCTTGCTAGTGATTTCGTAAATTTCTTTGGGCGGCGAAGCAGAAACCAATAACGGTCCAAGTTTGATTCCAACCAGTGAGGAGTACGGTCGCAATGAACGTTCAGAAGATTGCCGTCTTCAGCCTTTGTGATCAATGTACTAAAATTAATTGATGTTATATTAAGTGCATATGCAATAACTGTTCCTATTATTGATGAAATATAAAATCTTTACAACTATGGAGTAATTTGTTTCCTTTGTAACAATTATTGTAAATAGATTCTTTAATTTTTCAACTTTAAACCGATTAATCAATAATTTGTTACTTATTAGTTTAAATAAACAAAAATAACGAAAATCTCAAAATGGCGACTAGATTATACAATATAACTGTACATAAGTATTAATTTAACACTGTTCTAGAAATATGTTTGCTACAACGAATAAAGAATACAGAGAGGTGTAAGGAGTCCCGCACAACATTTCACGGGATCCAAGTCAGCCTCATCTGCTCGTGGTGCATCCTGATAATCAACAAACGGGGCTCCGGCTCCCGCTAACGCGCATTGGGCCAGCGTGGTGGGAAATGGCCCGAATCTCCCCATATGAACCCCTACAAATGTGGAGATCCGTGGGGGAGGCTTTGTCTAGCTGTGGACGTCTATCGGCAGATGATAAATGAATACAGAGGCCTTCGTGGGTTAAATATTTCATTTTATAATATTTGTAGAAATAACATTACAAGTACTATTGTACTATTCTTTTATTGACATACGCTGGTGGAAAAATATTTTGGTTGATGGGAGCTATAGTTATAGAAAACTGTATATAAAATTTGATTATACGACAGTACACGTCACGGATCCCACGAAGAGCTCCGTTCTTCTTGACGACAATGTTTATGATGGAGTTAAGTCCAAGAAGATTATTGGGAAAGCAGACCAATTCACAAGACAGGTCAAACATTAAGCAAATGACATTTTATTGTATCACTTATCATCGTGTGATGTTACTTTTCCTCTTTTCGTTTAGTTGTTTAAAATGCGTGTTTTATGGTTTGCAAATATATTTTGCAATTCAAGTTACGCCGGTGTTATTCCTTTTAACTTGGAAATTAATCGAATTTTATGGGCAGTATCGTGCAGCACGCGCGAACCGTTAAGCCTACGAATTATTCGTAGGCAAACGCGTAGCGCACTGCGCGCTACGTAACTCGCCGCGTAGCTGAGACGTAGTAATTTACAGTTATATAACAAAGCTTTCATTTTTTATTTGGACGATCGTTCCAGTGTTTTGTGTAACGCATACTCCATTGCAGAAACTTACAAACGGTATTTTGTAACTTAAGTATAGGCAAAAAAAAAGGAAATGCGTTTTATCCGTGCTTTTGTTAAAGTTGATTTTAAACAAAATTAATAACAAATTTAAAATATTGAAAATAATGTTAGTAAATAATTAAAAGAAAATATATAATGTATAATTAAATAAATCTGTGTAAATAAAGTAACCTGTTACGGGAAAGCAGCGCTGGGGGGCGAGTTGCGGCTCCGGCCGCCCATTGTATACATGCACATACGCGAAGCCAGACTGCCTACATCTATGCTAGACCTACGGTATCAGTCGTTACAGTGTCTGATAGGCGGCGAGCTCAGTACCACACGGCCAACGACCAAAGCAGCACGCGCCTAAAATTTTCCAACTTCCGGAAATAATCGTAAAAAGTTTTCCACTCTTTGCGGGAACTTGCGTAATTTTTCCGCAAGTAATCGGGCCCCCGCCGCGCCGCCGCGCCACCGCCGCGCAGCCCTCGCTTTGAACTGTCCACATGACTTTTCAATTTTTTTTATTCTGTGTAATTATACTTACTAAGTAGTAACTTTGTATTGTAGTTTACAAAACGCTAACTCAACCGGTTGTGAAGTAACGTAGCGTAGGAATCGATGTTAGTTGCGTATTTATCGTAGTTTTGGTATCCAATCTAAGTGTCTAGTTTTAATCACTTAACACAATATAAATAGTGTATATATTCTAAGCAACTGGAGCCTTTCGGTAATCGGTAAGTTTATTCCATTACTATTATATATATTAATACTAGTCACACCTCGAAAAAATATTAAATTTTAAGCCATTTATTCATGCGATATCTAACTTAATTATCTATACAGTAAGTAAAAGACAAAAAGACCGGAAAAAATTATGATTAATAAGTAAATGACATCTGGTGCCACGAATGTAATTTTAAACAAGTGGTCGTCGGTATTTAAAATACAATACTTTACTTTTTCTGAATCCCAAATTAATACAGGGAAAAAAAACTTATCGGATTTCACATACGGTATTTAGAATTAAGTACCGTCTACTTAATTTACACAGAAGATATCGCGGCATTGTTGTTATTACGTTTTGGTCGCACCAATGCTTCTGCTAAGATGTAATTTTTTTATTATTCTCTTATAATATTCATAATGAAAACACGGCAGAATTAAGCTGAACTCAAGCTGATGATCTACAGACAGTAGGAGATTTCTTTTATAAAAGCCTTGAGCGTCATTAAATATCCTGGAGGAACAGCAATCTGTACAGTGATCGAGACTAAATCTTATTTAAATATAATTAAATCATTTATTCGTGTTTAATTAAACTGTATCACAGTAAATATTTTCTTAAAAGAACTTAAAGTATAAATTACCCGAGAAAATTAAGTGAGATATACCCTTGGGAAAATTGATTTGATTAAAGTTGTAATTAAGTTAAAGAAATGAATTCAAATGTTTCGCTGAGGGATGAGAATTATCAATTAAAAGGATAACGTAAGGGTCAACTTTATAATTTTTAAAATTGTTTAATTCTTTATTAATTAAAATGAATGTAAATAGCAGTATCTTTATCTGGTGGTGGTGGTAAGTAGAACAGTGCTGATCTTTAAACTAAAAGTTTCCCGATGGAGCAGAAAGTCTGATACCACAGCAATATCGAATTCATCTCAGGGTGTGGCTAAAATTATTAATATTTAAAGGAAGCTGTAGCTTGTAAAATGTGCTCATGACTCCCACGTGAGAACAGCATACACTTCATACCGACTAGCGCGAAGGTGGTATTGTGTAAACATTTGAATATTTGTTGCCGGACACCGTCTTAGTAAGCACAGCGGTTCCTATTGCAGCTGAAAAAAAAGGGGCGTGGAAACATAACTGTGTTCCGGTTTGAAGGGCGAGGTATCCGGTGAAATCACAGTGATGACTATATTTAACGGGTTATGTAACAAAGCGATGAGAACAATACGGCGCTGTGTATACCATCTCAACTAGCATCAAGTTGTTATTGGCAGCTTTAAACATACCATCAGATAAACGGCATGCTTTTTCATTTAACCGTATATAAAAAATACAGAACGACTGTATTGTTAAGTATAGAGTCTACCTTAGGGTAGAGTCCATTGTCACCGTCGAGGTTGACTCCTACATCTTTGACTTTTTTATATACTATTAAGAAAGAAGACTAAAGAATTAAGATGTTATACACAACGCCGCATTGCACTTGTGGCCTGAGACATAAAATGTTGAGTCCCGTAACCCCTGTAATTTCATTATCTACAGCGCCCTTCAAACCGGGACTCAGTTATGTTTGCACACTAATTTTTGTCGGCTGCAATAGGAACTGTTGTATTTACCTAGACGGTGTCCGGTAACGGAGACTTATGACCAGTAATTTTAAACTAAAGCAAGGATTTAGAACTAAATAGATATTCTTTTTCTTATATGAGAATACAAGTAATAGTCCTAGAGCGATCGTTCCATTAAATTTTAGAAAAACAATTTGTTGATGTCTCATTATACTTTTTGTTTTTTCAAAGTCTATATATACAGTTTCACTTTATAAAAAGCTTCAATAATTAGTAAGAGTTATGTTGGTCGAATAATAATAAATAATTCTTTGATAAGCACCCCTCTAATCGATTTAGTAACAAATGAACCGATAACGTCTCTTCATGTTTAAATCGCTTAAATATAGGAAAAGCTTCATCTCGCTGTTTCATTAGATTTGTTCGAAAACGCGTGAGAGGACGTCTCGTTCCAAAATAAATCTAAAATCTAATTTGGTCCAGTTTACAAGTTATAAAAATAAAAAAAGAAATTGAAGGAATGTTGGCAATTTCACTTTATTATCTGTTTTGTACCCGGGTGGGGGGGAAGTTCGGGGACCGGTTCATTTGCATTTCTTTTGTTGTTACATAGTTGTTAGGGCACTAAATCTAATTACAACTCAACGGCAATAACTTTATCAACGGATTTGATGCAGTGACGAGAATGCTAACATTGGTTATGGCCAATAAGATAACTTCTGTAATACCACATTGAAATTAAAAGAATGCCCCAACAGGCTAGCCAATCTACCCCCGTCATTGCGTTAAAGGCGAGTAAGTGGAATGCAATCTAGGGAGCCTGGCGAATAAAGCAGGTAATTTTGAAAGGACTTAAGTGTTAAAATTATTATATAAAATCACTTGATTGAGTTTATCTCATATAAGATTAAGTAACGGACACTGCAGAGGGATGCAATCTACCATGTGATAATAACTGATACGCAACCAGTAACAATGTATGTATTAAATGTAAAGAGTCCACACTGATACCCGTATACGATATTCATCTTTTACGACCTGATGAAGATCGCGAGGACTACGGCTGCAAGTGACAGCGCACCGGAAGCGCTGGAAATCGTTTTATGGTGTTTTTCATTGGACATGAACAGGCTGGATCGAAGACAGTTTCATATGACTTTTTGGCTAAAGATGTGCAGGAAGTAAGCAGCCTCTTATTATATCTCAACTCATATAAATCTTTATATACTTAGGTTAATAAAAAGCAGATATCCTTCCCTACTAAATTTGGAATGGTTTATAGCATCATCGTCATCAGTTGATAAATGGCCATAGCTGGACATGGGCCTCCACCAACGATCTACATTCTATGGGATTTGAGCCATTTCCCACCACGCTAGCCCAATGCGGGTTGGTGGGAACCATCGCCTCGTTTGTTGATTAGTAGGGTCCACCACGAGCAGGTGAGGATGGCTTGGGTCCCTCGAGTTTTTATGCGGGACCCCTTACACACCCATGGATGGTTTACATATATTTTAATAATGTTTATTACATTTGTGTAAATCTAAAAATGGATGATTAGTTCATAATAAATATCGCTAATATATAGAAGTTGACATGTTGCAGGCAATCTGATGGCGAGATATAAATGAGAGGATGTTACGTTCAATACCTTCTCTGTGATATTTTTACATTACTATGTAGTATTGAGTGGATTGTAGTAGAACATAAGTACTGAATAAAACAGTCAGCAGGTTTCCATTTAAGATGGTCGCGTGATAAGCGCATTTCCCGATTCAGAAATCAGCATTTAAATTAAACAATTATTTCTTTGGATGATTGTCGCCATCCGCCGGAGAGGCTGCCGGAGGAGCTCCACTTGCAATTTGTACGTCGTCCAAGGAAATATTGTTTAAATTTTCATAAATTACTTCGACATCGATCCATTTCCCCCTTTTTATCTACCCCCACTCTTTCGGTGAAAGTTAGATAAAGGAAAATTTTAATGAGGGACTATTTGTAATTACCGGTGTTCGCGTCCTTGTTAGACCCGTGCTTATTGATAAATATCGCCGTGTTTCATCACAACTTACTGAAGTTTTCCACAAGTTTAAGTATGATTCCGTATACCTATCTATATACAGAAAAATAATAGTTTTTAATTCATTTTTTAATAACAGTAAATATTTGGATTCCGCAGAAGAACTAAGGTTACCAACATAGCTCAAAAGGTTGCTAGACTTAAGCGGCAGTGGGCAGGGCACAGTGCTCGAAGGACCGACGGCCGATGGGGCAGTAAGGTCCTCCAGTGGTGCCCGTGTCCCGGTAGACGTGGTGTTGAGTAGGCCTCTCACAACTGGATGAGAATCGAGGAACTCACTGGATGCGAGCAACGCGTGACCGATCGACGTGGAATTTTTTTGGTGGAGGCCTATGTCCAGCAGTGGACATCTATCGGCTAACGATGATGAAATATCTGGATGTCACATACATTACATATATACCTTTAAAACTAATTTTCAATCAATTGATGACATAAAATTAAAAAAGTATCTACTACAAAGTTACTCCCGCATCGTAACGCCTAGGTTCTCTATCTTTGATTATTATTTCGTCATCATCCTTATCATCTCGACTGCTAGACATAAGTGTTATGTAATTTATTATAATAATTATTACCGTTACGGATAATTAGTTAATTTATTATAAAATCTCTGTGTGAACACAGCAAGTCGACTAAGCACCTTAACCTTCCCGCATTATCTTAATTAAAAACCGTTTGAGTGCGCACCAAATGATATTCAGAGCGAGCTCTAAAATGAAATTCGTTTCAATCGAAGTCAATTTCGCAAATTAGACGAAGTTTTTGTGCAAATTTCCATCCAGACCATTAGCGGGCGGAACTGCTGATGAAAGGCCGAATGGAAACCCTTCACAAATGTAAAATCATACAAAGGGCCATATGAAATATGTAAAATGCTCTCCCACAATTCACCTTGGCGGAGTGTTTACATTCTCCTGATGGATATTGACATTGATTGAAATCCGGTGATGCACGGCCAGGAGCAGCTTCAATCGCTAACGGGGATTCGCGACTTTCCGCGAGGTAGTCTCCGCCACCGGAGTATTTTACGTCCGCGAATACTTTTAAGTCTAAGTCTAGCAATCTTTTGGTCTATTTTATTGTTAGACCTAACTGGCAGTGGCAGTGGGCAGGACCGACGGCTTATGAGGCAGTGAGGTCCGCGAGTGGCGCCCGCGTACCGGTAGACGTAGTGTTGGGGTGTCTCCTACAAGGTGGACCGACGGTCTGGTGAGACACGCGGGAAGGCACTGGATACGAGCAATGGGAGTCCAATCGATGCGGAGATCTTTGAGGGACGCCTATGTCCATCAGTGGGCGTCAATCGGATGACGATGATGAATACTCTTAAAAAAAACACTCTTGTTGGTATTCCTACTGGTAGGACTTCTGTCATAAGGAGAGAATCTAAGCCATTTGTCTACCGCGCTGAACTAAATATCAGGTTCTGTCTTGATGTTTTCCTTCTTCGGAAGCTCAAGATCAACGGGGAATCAAACCCGCGCATCCTCGAAACGTATAGCACGAACGACCATTTTACAAACGGAGCTACCATCGCACATTATATAGCTACCCACATTTATTTGTATGTAATTAAACGAAGAGACGAGCGGGACGTTCACCTGATGGTAAGTGATACGCCTGCCGATAACAACGTGGCGCTAGTTAAGATAGTATACACCACATTGAGCTCCTCGCCTGAGACATAAGATGGTGAGACTCGTTACCGCAGTAATTACGCTAGCTACAGCACCCTTCAAACCGGAACGCAGTAATGTATGACCAGTACTGTTTGGCGGTAGAAATAGGCGCTGCAGTGGTACCCACCTAGACGGTCTCCGCCAGCAGAGACCTACCACCGGTATAAATATACATCTAAACTAAAAAAATATTTATTCTTGCATACATCTCGCTGTGCATTAGTGTGCAATCTTTACTGTGTACCAGTTCAAGGACAGGATGTGAATGACTACAATGTCATTGTTAAAGGTTCAGTATCTATAGTATAAAAAACTTTTTTATATTCCTAATCAATAGAAAGAAACTAATTCCTCCGCGGGAGCGGCCAATATTGACTCTTGTTTAAAAGAAAAACTCGACCAGGAACAGGAAGCCCGGCAAGACGCCCTGAATCATCGCAGCCAGCGAAAACAAACCGGCCGAGGAAGTGAAGGGGAATTACTTAATGGATTTGTTTAAACTATTACGGATGGAGGAACAAACAAACCTCCCTTATTAATACACCCCCGCAGACGTTTATTTCATATAAAAATATTTGCCTGGCTTTTAAAGTAATTACAACGTTCCGCGGTGATGTGCGCGGCGGGGGTGGTTCTGTTCAGCCAGACCATTGTTCCGTTACCTTCGTTGGTTAGGTTGTAGCCACAAAGTTATATTTTTTTTAGATTTTTTATGTAGTTTTCTTTCTGCATTGGGATCGTAATCAAATGAGCACACTGTTTTTTCTCGTCGTTGCAGAAAAGTTTTCTAGCCGTGATCTGGTGATCCGCGATGAAACAATGAAGAACTAATTTGAGTAGTCTATAACCAGGGCCGACCGACGACTTGATGAAAATCGCGGGAACCCACTGGATACGTGCAACTCGGGACCGATCGACGTGGCGATCTTTGCGGGAGGACTATGTCCAGCAGTGGATGTCAATCAGCTGATGACGATGATGATGATGATAATCCAGGGCCAGCTCTGTACCATAGGCTGTTTATATATTATATTATGAAGCTATGAAAGCAGCGGAACGTTCACCTGATGATAAGTGATACGCCTACCTATAACAACGTGGCGCTAGTTAGGGTGTTGTCTCATTACCGCAGTAATTTTACTAGCTACAGCCTTTCAAACGTGAACACAGTAATGATTGCATAGGTGTTGCGGTAGTCCTTCGGTAGTCTTGCGGTAGACCGTCCTAACCTAGACGGTCTTCGGTAATATGGACTTTGCCACCGGTAACGTTCACTGAGTACCACCAGTGGTCCAGATCTGCATTTTTATATTACATTGTTTTTATCTCTGTGAATTTATGGTGCAACGTCTCATTCCCTTTCAATTTGACTAGCTACAGAGTATTTCAAAATGGAGGGAGGTGATGTCTGTTCGACGGTTAAGTGGTCTGAATGAAGACTATCGGTGCAATCGATACGAGCGCAGTAAGACGGCGAGTGCAAGGAGCCGGCCGTACTCTATTAATCCGCCAACAAGCCGGCTCACTTAAAATACATTACATCAACTTATATCGCCCGTGCGCCGCCTACCAACCCCGAATCAATTCACCCGCCGCTTTTAAATTCATTTTTATAACTTACGAGTATGTACTTCACTATCGAATCGTACGTTATCCACTTGCTTAGTATTTTTATGTAGTATTTAAGTAGTGCTTTTATCAATTTAATGTAGAGGTTTTTTCTAAAGTAAAAACTTACGCGACTAATGGCGCAGTTATTAAAATTTCATGTCTATATTAATGTCTTAAAAATTATGCCTTATCTAGATATACACCTTGTTGCGTTTGTTTTTATAGATATTTCATTTATTCAATTGCGATTAAAGCTCATTGCAACCTTATAAACGATATTGTAAAGTCGACATTTTAATTCAAAACCCAAACTATATTTTGTCCAAAAATAGTGCAATTGCGGTAACATAGATGGCACTGTTACAAATTATTTGCCATTTATATCTGATCGACGATTCCTTATTATGAATGGTGAAAATACATGAATTATTCACGTAAATTGAAGTTGTCATCAGTAAAATGATTTTCCACATAGTCTATTTAAAATTATCTCTTATGTATCACCTCTTCACTTATAAACATATTAGCAAGTGTTAAACAAAACAAAACGTGAGAGGCGTGGGTCAAGTGGTTGGGCGGGCCATCAAATTTATGGCTACGGAACCCTTCGTTTCGGCCCGAATTAGTTTTAGGACGTCGCGTCGTTAACTACTGGGCTACGACATCTTCCCTAGGTTCCACCGCAGACAGCTGAGGCGACAGTGGGGCCGGGAAATAAGCGAATTATTAACTTTGTGACTATCAATAATAGATGTGTGTACATGAGATCTCGAAACTTGAACGTAACATATTTTTTTCCGCACAGGAGAGTTTTAAGTTGATCATTTTAATATATCAAGTTTAATACTGTTTAACTGCTTCTCAAAATTTGCAAATACTAGTCATCTATTTTTTGTAACGTAACTTCAATATATCTGATAATAGATTCTATGATACATGGAAAATCAGGATATGGCGATGGCTGACACTATGTAGAATTTGATGTGCTAAAACTAAGAATAATAAAAATACTCTATGTGGAAAAAAAAGTCTTTAACATCCAGATCTCTTTTATTAGTCAAAGTTTAGCTGTTATTCAGAAAACTTTTTTCATATCATATTCATTCCATTGAGTCAGACTTGATAAAGAGATGAGAGATATGTGTAGAGTGATGATGATGGTAACGATTACGTTTCTAAACGACTACTTTTATTCAACTAAACGACGAAACCAGCAAGACTTCCACTTGACGATAGGCGATGCGCTTGCCCATGACAACGTGGTGCTGATTAGGATATTAGCTACAACGCCTTTCAAACCGAAACACAGTAGTATTTGTACACTACTGTTTGTCGGCTGCAATGGGCGCTGCAGTAATACCTACTTAGACGGTCTTCAGCAACAGAGACCATTTTTTTATTATTAACGCGGTGAAAATCTTCTTAAAACAGACTTTGCTTCTGGGAGTACAAGGTTACATGAGGCTTTTACCTGCTAAAACCGCTTCGGTGGTCTTTGTCAGTGCATTAAGAGAGGCATTGGGATCATTCTATGGAACGCACCGGTGTCCCCCTGCACTTCGGCTAAAAGATTCCACGGGAGAGCAAAGCCCTCCTTAGCACCCACGCTGTGCTATGGCAAATACGAGATCACCATGCATTAGCTTGTCTCATAACGCTCGCTTATCCGGCTCTGAGGACTCCTTTAGTCGCTCTGAAGGACAGGCAGGGAATATCTTAATCCTATTCTTAATAGCCCGAGACTACAGAGCTGATGGGCTACTACTACTCATAGTAAACACTACGTTTTAGTGCTTCGGTTAATCATAAATGATTATACGATATAATTAAGAATGCCTTAAGTCGTGCAGAGATTATTATTACGACGGAAACCGTACCAACTAAGCCAGCCTTTATGTTGAACTACCGCCAACGTGTGAGTAGTAAAGATTTTTTTTATCATTACTTTCCTATTTGTTGCTCATAATCATCTTTCATTCTTTCTACTCTTTCAAATTTCTTATCACTATCATTCTACATCCCAGTTTCTTATATCATTCCTCTCTCGCAAGTGAAGACCGTCGCTTCATACATGACTCCCAGCTGTAAAAGATCTGAAAGTCATGAAAATTTTTCATACATAGTTCCTTCTGCTGTATTTTTTCTTTTTTTTTATTCTTCTCGTTTGCTTTAGCTATCTAACATCGCAGACTTAGTTTTTAATTTTTGTTTTTCTTATTATATCTGCTAGAGATAGTTTAGTGACGATGTAATAGTAATATGTAATCGTTGGTTTCATTGCTCTATCGGGGGCCAAATTTCTAATAGTTTGAAGGAGCAATTGTTGGTTAGTGCCCCGCAGCGGGGAGCTGCCTCGCGACGCTTGACACATCCGCAGCGCGCCCACCGGCGGCGCCTGTCTCTAATTTATTGTTTTAATTAAAATTCGCATCGCAAGATAGTTTCGGAGCCGCGTCCCACACCGCACCCACTTGTGCCTCTCGCTAATTACATGATTTATCATCTCCAATTACTACACTTGTAGTATTCGATGGCGAGACGCAACCGCCATCAGACAACAGTACAACACCAAGGGGGTACAACAGCTGGTTAATATTAAAAGACTAGACTTTCTAACACTTGCTCTATCAGATTTGACTCTTTATACATTTATATATGTTATCGTACAACAGACTCATTAACACTTAATTGCACATTCTTATAGCATCTCTAAAATTTCTACATCCTACTTCATGCGCCTTTACTCTCCATGGATTATAATTTCAGCGCAAATTGTTATTTCCTATCACACGATCCTGTATATCTTTATGCCAAAGTATCTTAGAATTGAGTCTGATGTTAGGGGTGCAAGAGTTCCCGCATAACAACGCCCGTGGTCCTAGCCAACCTCACCTGCTCGTGCTGCACCCTGCTAATGAACAAACGAGGCTCTTGCTCCCATCACCCCGCATTTAGCCAGCTTAGTGGAAAATGGCTCAAATCCCTCCATATAAATCCTTGCCCGTTCGATGTGGGAATATTTGGAAGAGGCCTATCTTCAGCAGTGGACGTCTATGGGCTGATGATGATAATTTGAAAATTAGTTCATCTGTGTCCTGGTCAATATGTAACATACAGACACACTTCCGCATTTACGATACTAGCGATGACCACGGTAATTGTAACATTATCAAGCTATGCATTTTATCGTGATTTATGAGTTGGTAGTAACCGGCTAAATATGAATAGCGAGTGGAGCGGAGGAGCAGGCGCTCGTCATTCAGGATGATTCAATGAGTCGTCACGAGTGGCACCAGCGCGCCGCCAGCCTCGCCAGACGCGCCAGACGCGGTAATTAGAAACGCAGCTTTCAAGTGCAGCTGGGCTGGAAAAATCACGCCGCCTGATGACTGCCTGTCTGCCAGTCTGTCTGCCTGCGTGCCTGTGTGCCTGTGTGCCTGTGTGCCCGCCGAGCGACGATGACGACTGGAATTAAAATGGCCGGATTAATAAACACGCGACGCGACTGCGAAGGAAACAATACATTAAGTACCGCGAAATGTACGCTCCTTATATATTCATTTTATTATTACAAGGATAGGAACAATTATTTTTCTATGCTGTTTATTATATTAGATTATATCATAAGAGAGATAGAGAGAGGAAGAGAGAAAAATCCGTTTAAAATATAAAGATAAAAATACTTTCTATCAAGTTACATTTTACAATGAATCAAATGAAGATTTGCTACAGCTATTTAATGTCTTTTATGGATACACGTGTATATGCGTTAAAATTTAAACATCCCCTTTCCGGTCAGGATTTAAAATAAAAATCTTAATATGCTTTCCCCTGCTCGCTTAACTAGCCGTAATAGGCTCTCTTTAGGGAAGGAATTTTGTAAAATCCATTCTTAGCTAACCTTTGAATGGCAGAAGCAATATCTCTACCAAATCAACTTGTTTTAAAGATCTCGTGATGAGTCAATAAATCTCCGTTTGTCTCCTACATACAGAATATACAGGAGTGCGTCTGTGTGTAATGCATTTTGATGGAAATGTAATGTAGGATTTTGGGTTGAAAAATAGATATTTTGTAGAGGATAGTTTTCTAAAATGGGGTTACTGGTAATACATATAGAATTTTTCTACGACTTTGACCTCTGAGCTGCATTCTACATCAGTCCCACGCCCACTCGGGGCGGCGCCGCCGTCGCTGCCAGTCGCCGGCGGGAAGTGAGCAGCGTGCATCGAGTTGCTGCTGCTGCCGTTGCACTGATTGTCCGACGTAATCACGTGATGTATCAACGTGTCGTAATTAATCAATCGATCGGGCGATCCCGATGGATTGATAGCCCCACCCCAGCTCGCACAGCTCTGAATATCTCCACATCGTCCCGCAAATCGTGCGATGCAGTTCCCGTATTGCAGTTCAAACAATGTATACGATCATCGTGCGGTTATTATTCTGGTATTTGTATTCATAATACTCATTTAATGGGTATTTTACAACTAATTATGTTATATCAAAATGAACGATGTAATAAAGGAACTTGTACATTTATACATTTCGTACTTCTATTAAAGAAGGGGTGTTAATCCAAGTGGGTTCGAAGTTGAAAAAAGTTTCCAAAGCTAAGGTATAGTAGGTAAAATTGATCAATCTGGACATGGGTCAAAAACCTATTGAAAATTTCGCTTTTGAACTGGAACCGAACCTCTGGACCGTCGTATTTCCGTTTCGAGCTCAATAAATTCGTTGTAAGAAAACAGTCGGATCGTAAGACCCGCAGAATATATGCGGAGATGAAAAAAATATCGTATATCTTGCAAAGGCCGTTGGCGGGAAGATAAGCGGATTCAAAATTTTCTCGTTTGTTTTTTTTTTTGTCAGCAGCTGAAATAGATTATCCAACCCTAAGTCGTGTGAAGGCAATGTTTTCATACGAACAAACGTTCCCTACACAAAGTTAAGTTGTTAATTTAATGAAAAAAATCTAATTTACTTAGAAGTTTCATAATCATCGTATTGTCGAAGATATCAAATAAAGATTTTGGGAAAGGCAATTGATTTATTTTGTTTATATTATCCATTTATTATATATATATATATATATATAAGATTTCCACCTATGTAGAGAATCATCATGATATCTTTGGACCCATAAAGCTTGGATACTTAAAGTTTGGTAGAAACATTCCTTTTACCGAGTATAGTTCAGCTAAGAACGGAGTTTACGAAATTTCCTCCCTTAAGGGAGTCGTGGGAGTGTTACAGCCAGCGAGTAGGGGGAACAGCTAGCTTATTATATAATAGAAAGCTAATCTATATAATTATCAAAAATAATTGTAAATATTGATGTGACCGATCGATGTGGAGGTCTTTGGTAGAGGCCTACGTCCAGCAGTGGACGTCTATCGGCTGATGATGTGATGATGATTGATGTAAATCTTTTGATAATTAATAATATGTGTAGTTAGAACACGTCATACGAGCATACGTCGCAGTTATCGATGCAGAGTTCCTGACGATAGCCGGTGAGGAGGTTCTTTACATAATGATTTCTGTAAAATTCCATCAGAATTCCTCCCCTCCGTACAGAACGGGAATTATCATGGGGTATTAATCATTCGGCGTGTAGCGGTGACGTCCTACGAAACTGATTATATTCAAATTGCTGCCGTAATTGTTATTCATGTAAGAACGATTAAGCTAATGTTTTATGCAACGTATAATGTCAATGAAGCGGCGATAGCTCGGCTCGCGTGCGCAGTGGCAGCTGCCCGCGCTGCCACTCGGACAGGTGCGGGTTCGATCCATTAAACGACAGCTTCTGTGGAGGGGGGACGTCTTGACTGAATCAAAACGTTCCAGCAACAATAGTTCTCGACGACAAGCGTCACGTCGTACTTACTCAGTCTGATGGGTAAATGGTAGTGAATCTCCTTTTCTTATTAGAAGATCCTGACTTTCAGCAGTTGGAGAATTGAACTATATCAATATCAATGACAGTTCTTTTTAGTTGAGTGAGACGTTCGCGCTATGGTACAATACGCTTCCATAACAGCGTGGCGCTGTTTAGGATATACACAGCACCACATTGGGTTCGTAGTCTCTAGATACGAGTCATCATTCCTGTTTGAAGAGTGGACAAACGAGCGAACAGTTCACCTGATAAAAAGTGATCACTGACGCCCATAGACAGTCGCAACACCAGTTCCACCAGTCCGGCTATTTTAACTCATGTATTCATTAATGGGGCGTTTGTTGTTTTTAGTTACTACCTACCTAGTTTTTTCACGTGATGAAGTGATAACCATGACCACTCCCTCAAGAGTCACCGACGAAGAAGCTCTTTCTCCAGCTACACTGCCTTTTAAACTTGAGCATCGCAATGTAACACACCAATGCTGCGACGGTGAATGGTCTGTCGGTTTACCTTGAGATCGGTCTACAAGCATCGAAATACGTGGTGACCGTCGCCTTGCATTGCTCTGATGGTAAATCAGGAACGTAATAATGTCGTCGACGATAAATCTTATGGTATCGTTATCCGAGTGCATAAATAACAGTATAATTGTTGTTTGCACTACGAAACGTGTGATAAACGACTCAGGTTTTGCTGAATTTTAGGCGCGAGGTGCGCGGGCCATTAATTACGCGTAACATCGGGGGTCGCACCCCCCATGAGCCCCTGTTTTATTGTTACATTTCAAATTTGCGAAATGTCCTCGTTAACATGGGTAGTTTTCGTGTAGTGGGCTGCTCATATTCATTAGATTGTTCATTTTTTTTTATTCAATTAAGCGACGAGACTAGCGAGATGTACACCTGTTGGTAAGTGATACGTGATATAATTGCAGCATGTTGTGTTCATCACTCTTTATTACTCATTACCCCACTACTCCAATTACACTAGCTACAGCGCTTTGCGACTCAGTAATGTTTGCATACTACTGTTTGTCAGCTGCAATAGGAGCTACGGTGGTGCCTAGAAAGTCTCCAGCGACAGAAACCTACCTCCAGTAATAATATCATATGTAAGAACCTAATATAATACCTAATAAATTTTACGTATTTCTCGCGTAACATTCGTACTCCTTCTTCTTCCTCCTGCCTTTTTACCAGCTACGTGGGGTCGGCACGGTATGTACTTCTCTTCCACATTCCTCCATCAGCCGTCATACCTGAATTCACATTCTTCTTACACATGTCGTCTTTCATACAATCCATCCACACTTTCATCCGTACTATTAAGTTTTAAGTATATAGTTTTAAGTTATTAGGACTTCCGATGTAAGTAATACTTAAGCTAAATACATAGTTTAGATGAGTATGTTTATAATTATAGATAACAGAAAATAACAAAACTTAAAGAAGCATTATATACTAATTATAATATTTCGATACTACTTAACTCTAGTTAGTTAAGTTTAAGTTTAAAGGGAAGTATTTAACATTTGCATGTACATGTTCTCAAAATGTCTAATTTACTAAATATTTAAATGCTTTCGTTACGACGTTATCGAAATTAGTTTGCGAGGTAGGGTATTTAGAAAACTGCCTGACCAGCTACAAAGCTCACATGGTAAAAATGCCGCTGTAATAGCATCGCTGACTTCCTGCTGACTGGCGCCAGAGTATACCGGATGCGTATAACAACAGCTGACCACGATCCTCAGACAAGAGGGAACGACACTAGAGAGAGAGATAACAACAGTTAAAATTGTGGTTAAGTTAGACCGTTATAGATAACGAAAATTTTGTCTTAAAAATAAGATGATTCCTTTTATTTTCTACATCAAAGGGAATGTCCTTTTTGTGAGCATAAGATATTTCAATATGTTCAGGGAGCATAGTTCAACGCAAATGGGGCATAAACTAGTATGCGCGATATCGGAGACACGTCTTATTCGCTTCGCTTTCACCATCTCCCCTCCATTTGCTAAACGAGATATCTTGCAAAAGTTAAATATGCTAAATCTAAGATCGCGTTCGTCCAGACTATTGGTCCTTTTTGGATTAAAGTATAAAGACTTTGATTAATGCAGGAGCGTCTGTTAGATCTGTACCAGCTTGTAGTCTCGGGCTAGTAAGGATAGGACTAAGGTAAGCCCTGCCTGTCGTAGAAGGCGATTGAAAGGGTCCTAGACTCTTCTAGAGTCTCTCGGGCCTTGGGGTGGGGGCACTTATCGCTCAACAAGCGAACGTGCTTGGAACAGTGTATGGCTCAGCGATGATGCCTAGAAGGGATAGGCTCCTCCCCAGAGACGCGTTAACACGAATTGTAGAGGGGCACCGGTGCGTTCTATAAGAGATCCCGTAGCCTCTCCGAATGCACTGAAGCTGACCATCGCGGTGGTTTTAGTGACAAAGAATCTCACATAACCCTGACTTCCCCACAAAAGCAGGATATCCTTAAACTGTTGAAGCAATTTTTATGAATTCTGAGAAATTAAACACTTTGAAACTTAAACATACATAAAGAATTATGAGATGACTTACAATATCTTCACCAGTGCTGTAATCAAGCATTTGGTTAAAACCAGACCGTTCCTGCTACCTTCACCAGGACACTGTGCTTATCAACTCATTTAGATTGGCGAATATAAAGTTTACTTCTAAAATTGTTAGAGAATGTATAATCTGTATCATTTCTATTTAACATGCTAAAGTTTCGCAAACGTTTAGTTAGAAGAATGATTAATGTATTTGCTTTTTAATATATAAACGCATTCTTTCTCCAGGTACACCGGAAGTCCAAGTTTGAAGCCCAATAACAGCATCGTCGGGCCGCAGGTACGTGTAGATGCTTAAAGTTTTTCCACCAAGTTTAAAATTGGTGAGCGGCGGCGCGTCGGCGCTCCGGGTAGCACCGGACTTTGGCTTCAGGATGCGAAGTTGCCCGTGAACTTTCCACCGCGTTCCCGTTGTTAACAGAGGGAGCTGTTTAACCTTCACAGACAGCTGGATATTCAAAGCAGCAAATAGGCAACATCAACGAGAATTTTTATTGAAATCCAGAAACTTTTTTTATTTACATTCAACATTTGTAAATTCTGGTCACCAAAGTAGCTTGGTAGTATGACTGAAGTTATGTATTACTATATATCAGTAGTCTCGGGCTAGTGAGAAAAGTAGTAAGGTGAGCCCTGCCCGTCGTAGAAGGCAACTGAAAGAGTCTAGGAATTTCGCGGGCCTTGAGGGTGAGGGCCCTTATCGCCCAACAAGCGTACGTGCGTGGTAGTGTAGTAGTAGTATGGCCTAGCGATGGTGCCTAGTAGAGTTGGCTCCTCCTCAGAGACGTATCAACACAAAGTGTAGAGCGGCACCTGTGTGGTCTGTACGAGATCCCGGAGCCTCTCCCAATGCACTGATGCAGAGCACCGAGGGTGTTTTAGTGAGTAAGAATCTCTCTTAACCCGGACTTCCCCCCAGAAGCAGGGTATTTTTTAAAGATTTTATACCAAAAAATAGGAAAAAGTATTACTATATCTGTCAATAAATAACGTCGTGCAATTATTATTGTTTCTATGTAATTACAGGAGTAAGGAGAACTGTTTCCAATTACATGAGGAACAGCATAATAAGAAGATTAACGCCTAGAAAGAATAAAAAGAGACCTAAGGAGTCCTGGGTTTTTAAGTTACTAACTTGCGAATAAATACAAACGTATTACTTACTTTTAACTGATCAATGTATAGTGGTTGTAATTTGGTGACAGCTGATGATGGTAGAAACAGCTTGTTAATGTTCTTACTCCGTGCTTTCGTATAAGTCCAGAGTGAATGCCATTTATCCAGCGCTCTAACCAGGTTCGGGATAGTGGTTACGGCATCTCCGCGAGAGACAAACTATGCATGTGACGAATTCTCATCACGATATTTTCTTCCACTGGAAACTAAGGTTGAGCGAGTCTTCGGGACGTACAGCGCCATGCACCCTGCAATGTGTGAACCTGGTTTCAGATCGATTGATTATGTCTACACCACATGTTACTATCGTTGGATTGACTGCAGACCAAACATGCTCTGTTAGGAATTTAAAAAGATAACCAGTTACCAAATGTCCGAACCCTACGCCTCTGAGGTGTTCAAATAAATCTCTAACATACAAAACGCTCCCGGACGGCCGGTGAGTTGGGGTGAGACGCTTTCGCGCTTAGGGGTGTGTGTACTGTAAAATATTGCGTACCGATTCTAAATTATTATATATATTTTTTTAAAACGGTATCATTATAACAGTATTAGTATTAATAAATCAAACATGTTATGTGCAGCTTTGTGTCCTAGGTTTCCTAGGTACAGGCATCGTCCAGTGAGGTACCCAGTGGTTAATACTATATTGAATAAAAATTACTGCAAACTAATTCAACTTGTATAGTCATTGTAAGTTTCTTTTGATAAAGTTGTAATAGATTTAGGTTTTTCTCAAATAATAATAATGAGGGTTGTAGAGGTATTGTGGTGGGGTGTGGGGTCGTTGGTGAATGACAACGCGTGCCGCAATATCAACACTAGATACATACATGTACATATATATCACGCCTCGTTCCCACTGGGGTAGGCAGAGACCACCTCTCTCCACTTGCTACGATCCTGGCACACCTCTCTCGCTTTCTCCACTTTCGTGAGGAGCGTCTTCATGCATGCTCGTCATGCATCAGCACTATATTGATAATAAATAGAGCGATTCAAAATACAAAGCAAGTTACTAAGTACAACGGTATTACGAAGATCCAGGGAGATCCTGTTGATGGATACATTTGTGTACTCCGTTACGACTTAGTGACCCAAGTACTGGCATCACAGAGATCCAGAGAGATCAAATAAATAGATACTATTGTATACTTCGTAATGACTTGTTGAACAAAAGGATTTTAATCAAAAATATACGATCCTTATAAGGATTTGCGCTATGATAAACGACAGCGAGACTATGGTTCATGGTGGCGCCATCTGTGGAGTTGCTTAAAATCTTCTTGTTACAGAGTGTTAATTTTTTTTTTCATTCACCACATAACATTGTACGTTATCCTTTCTCGGGAGAGATATTTACTCTTATCTCCACTTCTGTTAGCAACTGGCTCAACCTTTGTATAACAAATTCTAACATAGTATAAATTTTAGATATATATTATTCTTGTGAACTACTGACAAATCTCTGTTGTAAGAGATAGAAAAGAGAGTTGTCGCAATCGTCATACACATACACATTCATTTCTAGATTATCATCTCTGTACATCGGTTATCCTTAATAATGAAAAGTTCTCATAACGATTCAAGTGTGAATATAATCATATATCTTAATAAGATAAAAATTCTTTGAACACTCCCAATAGTATTTGGGTCCTTTCATTACGTACCTTTATTAAATTGTTTCTTTATCCTGTGAAGTGATGAACCAGTGAGTCCTCCACCTGATGCTAAACGATACTCCGCCCATAACAATGTGAGGCTAGTTAGGATATAACCACATTGCGCTCGTATACATAAAAGTCTCGTTAACCCAGTAATGTTTGCACAGTACTGTCTGTCGGCTGCAATAGGCGCTACGATGGTACCTACCTGGAAGGTCTTTAGTAACAAAGACCACCGGTAAAAAACGGTTTCGGCTTGCGCATGACTTTCCAGTGCACAGATATCGCGCGATCACCGACATCACTACGCTTCGTCCGCTCAGCCATGGTGAGCTGAAATTTATCTATCTCGAGACATATTTTCAACTTACTTTATTTCAGCCATTCGCCCGGGCGGAATTGAACCTTATGCATGTTGCAATAAGGTGGCAGGTTGATCGCGGGGGTTGTAGTTCGGCGTTGTTTATCGCCGATATATATCAGACGGTGCCTGCGCTTCATAGTCGCGGGGCGCGAACTCCGCGCCGACACAAATCCTTCCGTATACACTTTGCATTCGCAGTTTTCTAGGATTATATTAAGAAACTCAAAATATGCATTGTCCTAGTAATGATACCAAAGATGTTATTTTTATTCCGTAATATCATAGGTCTGTACTGCCGCAGACCGACTAGGTAGGTAACACCGCAACGCCTATTCCCCTTGTCAAACAATAGCGTGCAAATATCACATGTTCCGATTTGGAGGAGGCTGTATCCAGTGAAATGATTAGGGTAATAAGACTTGACACCACATTTCATAGCGACAAGCGCAATGTGGTGGTGATCAGCTAACATTCTAATCAATGCCACGTTGTTATTATCGAACGTATGTACCTTAAGTTGAACTGAAAAAGTCTTGCTTCTCCTGTAGTTCCAATAGTATGAAGTCTTGTTGAAAGGTTTTTTTTTCCAACTATATACATAAATAGTTTGATGGAAATAGAGAGGATTTGTGAGTAATATTTTTTTTTCTATTTTTCATTTGAATTTACCTTAACACAACTTATCATCACATGAATATATGTGTGACGTGTACCCATCACCGCAAGAGCACCGTCGCGACGCCGCACTGGGCAGACGTTCTTCGTTATTCCGTCACCGTCCTCTCGCCTGCCACTCCAAGACTAAGCAACCGAATCTGTCGCATGTATTCCTAACAGATGTCGACTTATTTATTTGTTGATACATACAACGCGTTGCAGTAAACCAGAGCGCGGTGCGCACGAGTGTGCCGCTAACGAATAATCAATTAAGTATAGAAGACTGCGCGCGCGCGTTGCGGTGCAGATCACTTAGATTCCTGCAACAGCCGAGTTAACTGTTACTGCTAATACTTCATTTCTTTTACCGTTGTACGAGTAAAGTGAATTTTACGAGATACATGGGTACTGTTTGAATCTCGCGATTTATTTACAAGAATTAAACCACACAAACCCCATATTGGGGACCCCGCTTCAGCTCCAAAAAAGTCCATACGTGGTTAGATATTAGTCTGTATCTATCCATATGTCTATATATATCATACTAGCTGTTCCCCGCCCGCTTTGCTAGCCATAATATAGGGTTAGGACTTGAAATTTGTCTGAAATATTCCTTGAGAACAACCGCAACCGTAAATGACTTTCTATTGAAACCGTTACCATGGCAACCTCATAAATAATACCAAAAAAATATGTTTAAAGGAATTAAAAAAGTATTAATGGTCTATGAATTTTAAAAAATAAACAGTCTATAACCGTCTACAAATCATTCCGTGTCCGGTGCTCGTGTTGACACGCTCACTAGTTTTCACGTGACGAACGGAGACAACCGAATTTCATTATATACATATATATATATAATGTAATTAATAGTTTATACTAGTAAATATTGCGTATATATTTTTTTTTGTAAAGAGATGACTGTTAGAAGTAAGGACGATGAATCTGATGCTATGTTGTATATACATGCTGAGTAGGTTAGATATCGTATCGAGCCTCTCATTGTATATTTTGTGATGACGTCTCGCTCGCCCAGTAACCGGCAGCTTCAGCAGCTCTTTGTGTAAACTGTTTCGTACTTGGCGACGAATAGATTCAATTAAGTTTTGAATTCCTCACAATCCACATTCGCTGGAAGCGTTGGCCCACATTTTCAATTAAACATCAGCGTGAAAAAATGGTCCGCTTAGTGAGGCTTTCGAGTGATAATTTTCCTGTTTCCCACCATTACCGCTCCCGCGACCCCGGCAGCCCTCGTTAGGGCCCGCTCCGCCCCCGGCCGCTACCCCGAGCGCCTCAAAGGTGACTCCTAATGAAGTATTCTTTTAAGACGGCGATCCTTGTCTTTATTAATATTTGCTTTTGACATACAAACAAAAAGGACGTTTTCAATTTTGCGCACAAACATAACGCGATATTGAGCCGCTTTATGGGTGACGGCTCCACAGCCTGCCGAGGGTCGCAGGTTCGGAGCCGGCGCGATACTTCGGATACAAACTGTTATTTCATTAATCATTATTATTATTTGCTTTGATATTCATAAAGCATGTATCTCATATCCTAAACATTTATTAAGGATAGGAGATTCTTTAACTCTGTCAATATATATATATATATATATATGTGTGTGTGTGTGTGTGTGAACATAGCGATTCTTCACACTATGATAAATCTTGTTTTATATAAAAGTTAAACCATTTTCTTATGCTTTATCTACTACCTAAGTAAGTACGTGGAGGTCTCTTTTTTCAGTGTACTTATTATGTTACTTATATTGACTTCTGTAAGTGCATTTAAGCATTAAGGAGAATTGATAAGATTTTTTTTCTAGAGACCTGGTGTAATACAGTAGCTGAAAATAATTACGGAACTCGAGCAGGTATAATTTCGGGGTAGCGGTAGGAAGGTCGAGCAGATCGTAAAACATCCTCTGTAAATGTTACTACGTTATTAACCTTTATGTTTACTTCCGTCTTAAACCGTGGCGATTGTTGAGTGGTTCTTCAATAGATAAGTAAAGTTCCAAGTTATATAATGTTCTTCAAACCGGAACACAGTAATGTTTACATTACTGTAAAGTGCTACTATTCCTACTCGTCTAACTAGTTTATTTTGTTATCTGTACAATTAAATATTGAAATTTGAGAAGCATGAATATAAAGACAATAGTTAGAAAGATAGAGAATATTATGGATTCATTTGAAAAATCTGCTGTGTATCAGTTTGCAGATCAAAACAAAACATTCACTATGGTTTAGTAAATATGTTATAATAAAGCTTGAATCATACAGTTAATACCTCGGTCTGTACCGACGTTATTTATAAAGATACGCGCCCAAGGTCGCGGGGAGATGCTGCTGTTGTAGGAGTATCATTGGCCGCGCACATTCCCAGAGAGCGTCGGACATAAACACTCCACGCGGCGGCGGATACAGGACGTGTCCAGATTACACAATCATTGAATTTTTATAAGTTTCCAAAACCGAAATAAGTTGTGTAAACGCATCGGGAGCAACCCATAAAAACCTATTTCCAGCCGCCGCCGGCCCTCGCAGGCTCTCTGCGGCGCCGGAGATAAAGTCGCCCGGGCACCCGCCCTAACTTTATTTAAAATACACTATCTCTGCTTTCTCGCCACGGATTTTCTCCTGAAAAAATACTTTTGTGGGAATCGGTTGTCTTATGTAAACATACTTTATTTATCAAACGACTGTCCTTTATTACTTGGCTACAACTTTACATCCGGTTAAGCGAATTTAAGAAGAGAAGAATATCTGTAAAACTGCCGGATTTGAAAGCAGTCTAGAAGTAGAAATTTAATATGTTGTCTTACTGCCCCAATGTAAAAAAGGTCTCCCGTCAAGTCTAAGTAGTTTTTTTATAGATAAATCGTTTTAACTTAACATAGACTTTTTAAAGAATTTTAACGATCAAGTTATCTGTACGGGATTGGAGCGGGCGGTAAGCAATCGGCGGTCGGCGCCGTTTGTTAGCGCGGGGAACGAGGAAACTTGGCGAATCTTCGCAAATTTGCATTTTATCAGCGAAAGTACCCAACTTACTCCAAGGACGGCGGTCAACGGCAGTTAAGTAATATGAGATAAGCAGTATATTAAGTAATCACTTATTTTTATCTTTGAGTACACAAAATTAATGGAGCGAATATTTATACTTGGAAATCAAATTATGTTTGCTTATTTAACTATTTAATTGAAGGTGATATATGAAAAAAAATAGTTTTAGAATAAGTCTTTCTTTCAAATACATAAAAGTTACTTTTATACTATAGTTAAGTTATAATAATATAGGAATATATTATTAAAACGACGGAAGTCCGATGGAAGGTTCTCAACAACCAGGAGACTGATAGACTGATGACTGAGAGACCTATATCCAGCATTGGAAGCCTATCTGATGATGATAAATTTATAACAAAACCTTCAGAAATAAAAAAAGTAATTTGTAGCGTTCTGCAGTATAGACACTTTACAGTAATACTCTTGTTTGCAATAACAAATAAATCCCCAACAAATTGAACTGTTGAACGTTGGTACGCGACGTCAGCACCAGACACGCAGACGCGCGTTAAGTTTACACCCCCTCGTTGCGTCGGAGGTTAAGAGGGAAATAATAAAATAATATAATTTAATGCCTCACTCGAACGTAGCGCCCTCCCGCTGCGCAGTCTTCGTATGATAACAATTTTCCGTTTCTCTTTTCGTTTCAGTCCTTTTTTATTATTCCAGCGACAACTACGGAGGCTTTCAGGATTGGTCCGGGGTACAATCCCTAGTTGGCTGCGTTTTTTTTTTTTTCAAATTTTGTCGCCGGTGGAATGTAATCTGTTGGGAGGCGAGCCGGTGTTAGATTGAACTGGGACGCGGCAGGCGTTCAGGAGCCTCCACGAGATGACGCTCGCCTTCTGAGGAGGCATCCGTAAATATCGTTCTTATATTCGTAGCAAACTTTACTACGAGAATAAAAACAATTAGCTCAATAAGTAAGCTTCACATCTCTTAGTAATAGCTCTTCGAGAGAGCGACGAGATGAGCATGACGTCCATCTAATGAAAAAAGATACGCTAGTTTATAACAACGTGGCGTTGCATTGTGCTCCTCATCTTCAGTTATATGATATTTATTTTTATTACCCCAGTGATTTCACTAGCTAAAATCTCCTTCAAACCGGAACACAGTTATTTCTGCACGCTACTGTTTGGCGGCAGAAATAGGAGTTGCGGTGGTAGCTACCTCCATGGTATCTAACAAGTGACCAGTAGAAATCATTTTACAATTGTAATGTGTAAGAAGAAGCAATGACCGAGTCATTGCTCTTTTTTAATTTTTCCTATCACCGCTACATTTAGCGAGCCCATCGACTACAGTTCCTTGAAAGCTAATGTCGTTTCCCTAAAACTACCCCTGCCCACTAAAAGCAACTTTACAACATGCTATAGTTTACTTTACGCAGTGTAAATATACTAACCCGTCATTCACTTCTAGTAATAGTTGATGATATATTCCGAATAACTCGAGGACATTACACAGAAATACATGCTAACAGTCATGATAGTTGGGTAAACATGAATCATGAAGTTACAAGTCGTATATAAGGTCTTTTACCGAAAATCGAGTGTTTGTATTAGCTGGCGTGAAACGGACGGAACGGGGGTGGTGGCGGGGTGGCATTCCGCTCCAGTTATCATCCGAAAACTTTCACCCAATCCGATTTACCTGAGTTAATTACGTTTTCAACTATTAAGGATTTATATCGGCCCGACGCGAATTGGCCATCGCGCTTGAATAAATGAAATGATGCTTAAATAAAACTTAAACAACTTCAATACATAC
The DNA here is from genome assembly GCA_029030555.1 of Ornithoptera alexandrae. Lineage (NCBI taxonomy): Eukaryota > Metazoa > Arthropoda > Insecta > Lepidoptera > Papilionidae > Ornithoptera > Ornithoptera alexandrae. The sequence continues at coordinate 12,381,936 of JARDVY010000030.1, read as the reverse complement.
TCTTGTATGAACGGGTGTAAATAACTAATTACTGTTTAATGAGTTAGCAATAAATAACTTGATTCTTCATGTAATAAAACTATTTAATTATGTAACAGCGCCATCTATCGGCAGGTGGCAAAACTATACCTACCGGAGCATAATTGCATTTTAGTTTACCCTCACTAAAAATACCATCGCCCCTGTTGCCAAACGCGGATAAGTCTTGTCCTAGATATTTAGCTTTTGTATTACAGATCTGAGTCAGAAAAAATTGCAAAATACTTCTAGAAAACAGCATTAATATTATTTGAGACAAAATGATTTTGGTTTCAAAATAGTTTTTGTGATGTGTGTAGTGTATCAGAATTTATCTCCGTTGTTCCTAAAAGATAAAAAGGCTTATAAGTAATTCTGTTTTAAAAGTATTCATTCACTTATAATTTCCGTTAAGTAAACAATTCATGCTATAAAAAAAAACAGATGTAATCTTGTCTCTCTGTAGTTACAATATCTAATTCTAGCAGTACATCGCTTATTACGGAATTATATACTGAACGGTCAATATCACCATCCATGCTGTATCACCTAAGAGAAGGTAACGTGGTGGTGACATTTTAAAATTATTAATCGACTTCGCTTGCTTAGAAGATATTGTTTACGTATCATCCGATACTATACGGCAGCACTACAGATCCCCAGGAGAGTAGCGTGTTAAATATCAGGAATTGTTGCCCTTAGTTGATAACGATAGTTATAGTGTAGATAGTATTTAATAGCAGGAAGTGGAACGTGTAAATGCGAGGAGTACCACCAGGTGATAAGTAACATGCCTGCCTACACTAAACCTTACTATCAGCTTATTATTTATTTAGAATGTTTATACTTCTAGACTGGGGGTTGTAAGGGGTCCCGCATAACTCACGGGACCCAAGCCAACCTCACCTGCTCGCGATGCACCCTGCGAATCAACAAACGAGACTTTGGCGTGCACCAGCCCGCACTGCGCCAGCGTGGTGATAAAAGTTCCAAATCCCCCCAATATGAATCTCTACAAACGACGACCCCTAGTGCCTGGCGGTTTTGCGAGCAATAAAGAATGGAACGATGCGGATATCTTTGAGGGAGGCCTATGTCCAGCCGTGGACGTCTAGCGGCTGATGATGACGATACTTCTAAACGATTTTCAGTGACATATGGAACTGTTAAAGTCATGTTAAAATTCAAGCACGAACCAACTTATCTGAGGTTTGATTTTTTTTAAAGCGAACAGGTGGGAAGTTCATCTGGTCAGTATCAGTATGCGCACAATTTGCTCGTCGCCTTCAGACGAGATTCTGTTATTACCCCATTAATGTTATCAGCTACGGCGTTGTTTAAACTAAAAGTTATTATTTGTCATCGCAAATGAGCACTGTGGTCCATACCTTGGCAGTCAGAAAAAGTTGTTGTCATGCTTTTACATAAGAAGGCGTGTTGCAGAGAGACCGGTCTATTGGTGGAAGGTTTAGTCCTGAGACCGTCTAGGTAGGTATCACCACAGCGCCTACTTCTGTCGCTAAACAGTAAATTGAAATTGCTGGGGTAACAAGGCTCAACATGTTATGTCTCAGGAGACGAGCGCTGTGTATACCATTTTAACTAGCCCCATGTAGTAATGGGCAGGCGTATCACTTACCATCATGTGAACGTCCCGCTCGTCTGGTCGTATATTTGTATAAAAAAAACTCTTTAAAAATTTTGATCTTTAATTAAATGTCGGTAAGCAGTTTAACGAGGAACAACGCCTATGAGATGCACTGACCAGATAAAGGCGGCAGTAAATGGCCCATCATCATTGCCACTATATGAATGCACTAAGAAAGCGGTCATCAGAGAGGAATGGCGAAGTGTTGTCAAGCTTGCGACCGACATCTGAAGTGATGACCACGACCATTCTGTCAAGAGTGATAGCGACGAAGAAGAAGAAGCAGTCTAAATTTCCTTACGTCGTTGTTCTGATAACTTCATTCATATTTTTAACTCATATAGTTGCATCGTTTATCATATTCATGGATTCAAGAGTTTCTCAGCTTCATTAAAGACATCTTGGTGCGTCAGACAATAGTTAAAGACAGTCAGACGCTGGACTGGCGAACCCAAAGCCATCAAATTTAGAAACAATGAATGAGTAAGTGAATTATTATGACTTATAGTTCTTTGCTTATGTTATGCAACAGAAGCAGAAGTCCATGTATATCTCTGTTGTGATGTTAAGATTTATTTTTTGCTTGCACCTTCCTCCTCTCCTCCTCCAGGGGCACACCCTGCAAGACGAGGGGCGTGTTCAATTTCACCGCCCCATATATTTTAAAACAGCCCGTGCAACTATATTTCACGCGGAAGGGAGGCATACGTTGCGGCGCCTTAATGGCTGGATTGTTTTATCGCACTCATTATGAGAGAATCTGCCGGCTAGTGGGGTATTAATTTATACCCGGGTTAGTGTTCTAAGGATGGCCCCGGCAGTGCTCGTTTAATGGGAACATTTGAAATTTAATGATATTAAAGCCTTTGTCCGTACTAGACGATCACTCAGTCTGCTCCTCCGCTCCGAGGGTTAATTAACTGGAATGAAAATTAAACAGATCCAAATAAACCTTCAGCGTAATGACGTCACACATACGATCTCTACACTACGTCTCCAATGGGGAAATCAAGCGAAATTTATATGCTAGCTAATTGTTGGCTATACGTATGCAGCTACTGCGTGAGCAACTAAAGCTATGTCCTGCGAAGAACGAGTCCTTTAAATAAACATGTCGTCCTAAGTCATAGTCATGGTAATGTACATACATTTTTCGATGAGCATTATATCTTCATGTATTTTGGTTCAGTAATGGCACAAGGTGAAGGCACTGCAAAATGTTTACGTCTACCCGTGGACGGGGCCTGAATACGGCTTAAACGTTGGGGCTTGATTCGCAATTGTCTGAAGAAATAGTAAGGACAATAAATTGGATGAAGCAGCAATATTGGCGCACTCAGGGCCCCGTAATAGGCAATTTTCGACATCCAATCCCCGCACAATGGGACCAGTTCGCCGATCTAAATATTTCCAACTGCCTCACAGCATCCACTGTTTATCTTTTAGACGATTAATACGTATCGAAATCAGTACGGTACAGATTTTATATACGATCCGTTTCTATTACGTTTAACCGACCAAACATGAAGGGATGCACAACAATAAGTATCTAATATTTATTTAATTTAAAGGTGATATAGCTTGCAATAACTTTGAAGAAAGCGGAGAGAATGGTGGAGGAAAGGTAGCTTTAAATATCAAGCAGAATCGTGCGATCCGTTTCGCTAATTAAAATCACTTAGTGAGTTTGTAGTAGTTGTCAAGTAGTTGTACTTTTTTTTTAATGATACTAAGGTAAGTTTTAAAGCGAATCAGTTATAAATTGTAAAGGATTGTGGAAGACCTCTCCAGCAGCAGTCCGCCAATTAAAATGATATCTATAAACCGAGCCGTGCGGCGCGGCGACCTCCGCGCTCCGCATTGTCTGAAATTAATTTTCCTGTTCCGGCCGATGCATCTTTTATAAGATAGTGGAACAAAAGTGGAAGGGAAAAATGTAGGAATGGGGGAGGTAAGTCGTCGGTTATTAAGGTGCAAAATTAATTTGTACCGTCCCCGGTAGTCGACCTCGACGAGTCACAATTGCTGCTTGGTTACGACGGCGATGCTTCCGCGAGAGCCTCCGTTCGTTCGCACAACCACTTGTAACTTATTGACATAAGAAAACAATATTAAAAGTAAACTTATGAATTGGTTATTAGCATCAACCGCCTCCGTTTCTCAAAACGTAGCAGCTTGCCCTCCAACACGGAGATAGTCAATAGTGGGTTATTTTAAACCAATTTAACTAGCTACCTCACTATCCCTACTATTGTAGTATTATTGCGTTCTCTTTGTCAACATACGATGGCAAGGTTTGTTTAATCTTATCTTACAAAATAAAAAAGGAATGTAAGGGTTCCCGCACAACACCTGCTCATGGTGCACCCTGCTAACCAACAAACGAGGCTCCAGCTCCCCTGACATGCTGGGAAATGACCCAAATCCCCCCATACGAATCCCTACCCGATCATGTGGGAATCTTTGGGGGAGGCCTACGTCCAGCAGTGGACGTCTATGGGCTGACATTGATCTTACAAAATAGGCGACTGGGAATAAGAACAGATCATTATAGACTAAAGTAGATGTCGATATGCCGGACGCCTTCTGGTGACAGGCAGGTGGCACAGGGATTTCGTGTAGGGGATGCTACCATAACAGCCAATTTACGTCCCCATTGCTGGGGCACAGGCCTACCCTCAATATGAGGGCGGGGGTGTATGCAAAGCACCCTCGAAATGTTTGTACTTATCTATACTTGAAAATAAATTTACCTATTGAGCAATAGTCAAGCGTAGTTGCGTACCTTTTGAGTAACCTGAGAGTATATTATTTAGATAGGTTTGGACGGCCAGGGTATGCAGTGCTTATTCGCTTGTATGGAGCGTATGCCCCTGGTGACAGGTAACAGCAAAGAAGACCTTAATTGCGTATAGGTGGTATGGCATACACAAATGTTCAATTAAACACAGAGACGGGAAAGTGAGAGTCGGCGGGATCGCGCGGCTCCCGGCGCGCACTCGTCTGTTCACACGGCGGGATTTCGGCGGTCGTCTCGCACTTGCCTCCTGAATTATTGATGCTAATGAGCCCCCAGAAGCTCGGAGCGGCGTGGAGGTATTAGGTGGCGAACAAGACGTTCGCTTGCTCCGCTCTGATAAAGGTTTATTTACGCATATTTGTTTAATAATATCCTTATAATGTTGTCTAACAATTAACAGTAATTCGGATAACTAATCTCTCAAGTCTTAACCAAAGAACTGCTTCTGTTTCGTAACAAAAGTATAGAAAAGATGATTTCTTTTTCTCCTTCATTAAATATACCTTCAGCAGCCCACGAGTGAAAGCCTACCAAACATACTACCGCATTTATGAATACCATAAAATATCCTTACTAGGGTAACGACCAGTATATTTTTGACTGGGAGTAAAGTTTTCTACTTGCTTTAGATTTTTTTCGGTTAGTTAGATTTCTCTTCTTTCTTTTACTGTGTAATTTCTCCAGATTGTCCACCTGTTCATCTGTCCACACCCAAAATATTTCTCTACTACTCTTTATAAGGGTAAAAGTTTGGTGAAAGCGATATCATATAAATATCTATCTGGAGATTACTTGTAACTCAATAGATATGATCTCCTCCGAATTTTCACTCGTGGAAAAGATATGATTTATCTCTCGTGGAAAAATCTGAGTGTAATAACATCAAATTGATTTCGCAGTTTCAGCTCTACGGAGAGGTCAATACGAGGAGATATGATCGGCATTTGTCAGATAGGTTCAATATTACCCCGTATATATAACTCGGCGCTGGCGGGGATAATAAGATATTTCCTTTAACGCCATACAGCTGTCAAATGGAAAGGTGGAGGGGAAGGTATCGGGCGGGGGAGAGAGGGATGTTACAATTTTAACGTGATTTTTGTATCGAGCTCCTTCAAAACGGGGTCAAGATACAATTGAAAAAACTAATGGTACCCTTTCACACTTTTGATATGACCTCGCTGTTGTCTGTTTTGTATTAAACTAAATTTATTTACTTTTACATTGGATTGTATAAACATAAGGGTGGTTTTCGTGGTCATCTCAAATGGTTTCACAGACACGAAGATTCGTTTCCTTTTTATCATATCCTCGTGTATTTCATTATCATTGCGCTTGTCGCTTTGAGATATCAGTAACTTTACCGTTACTGTTTCGTCTAACAACCCTAGCGCTCTCGATATCTAGACTCAACAGTATTTGCATACTACTTATAGATGGCAGAAGATTGCTATCTGGTTGTAGACGGTCTCTGACTAAAGAACTACCTTTCATTAGCCGGTATTTATTTTTTTCACTAAGCGAGGAGACTAGCAGAGCAAGTCTCTCCATATCATAGCATGGCATTGTTTTCGTCGCCTGAAGACGATGTGTTAAATATTGTTACCTCAGTAATGTTACTATCTACAATGCCATACAAACCGGAACACAATAATTTTTGCAGAAATAGGTGCTGCAGTAGTAACTACTTTTTTTTTTGATGTTGGAATGGAAATCTTCGGAAGATCCTCTGCTTTTAAGAAGTCAGAACTGAGTTTTTTACCTACTAAAATATCTTCGGTGGTCTAAATCAGTGCATTCGGAGGAACCCTGAGATTTCCTAAAAAGCACACTGGTGCCCCTCCACACTTTGACTATACAAGTCTCAAAGAACAACCAAACACTCCTAAGTACCATCGCTGAGCTATCTGAGGTCCTCACTGTCAAGGCTTGCGAAACTCGTAGACCCCTTTGGTCGCTTTCGATGACAGGCAGTGCTTGTCTTACTCCTCCGCTTAATACTCTGATACTACAAGGCTGTGATGGTATCTACCTAGACGTTATGATAATGGAGATCCACCAGTACAGTTCATTAGCAATATACTTCATAGGATACCTAATAAATGTTAGTATGTACGATAAGAAGTACTTAGGCGTAAGTATCTTAGTATAATGCCGTCGCCGCGTTACACACAGTACATGAATGATTTAAGGCACACCGCGTGGATCTCGCTGGAGCGCCTGTAATTCAGGGACCTGGTTCCCGCAGCGTCAGCGAGTGTTAAGCCTCAACCTCAAACCTCGGCGGCGCTCGTCTTCGGCCCTAAGTGTTTTATCGTGTCGCACGGGGTGAGGAAAAACTGCGATACGGATACAGCGGCAGCCGCTCATCGATTTATTGGAGCGGACTTGTTTAATCTGTTTAAACTTCCGGTTAATATTAAACTTTATATAAATTTTGTTGTGTCTCGAACGGTTGAACCGATCTCGACCACATTTTCATTTCTGGTTCGACATTTGTTCAGCCGTCTGCGTACATGGAAAGAGTCAATCGTTTGGCTTGAGCAATGAGAAAAAATTCTTCCAACTCTCTGCGGCGGATTTGGTCTTGGGTTCCGCCAGCATCAACGGTGTGGTACTGTTTAGGGAGGGCGGCGAACTACAACACCGACACTCCTCACCCTCCGCGATAACACCACGGCTGCGAAGAGCAGTACAAGCCTGCAACCTCAGGCCGGTCCAACGCTTCGGGCCGGCTGTGGAGATTCTTCTTAGCTTCACCGTGGGTGACTAAGTCAAGGTGCCTGAGCCTCACCGCCACGACAAGGCGACAAGTTCGGGGGATATCGCTGGCACCTAGAGTAACAAAATAGTAATGTTATTTTTTTTCTATTCACTGTTAAATTACATGGGGTTTTATTTAATTAGTTCTATTAATTTATTAATTAAAGCCTTTCAGACCGGATAACTGTAACGTTTACATGTCGATTTGAGACGCATATAGATACTACGGTTTGTGTGTCTACTTTACTTGAGTTCATCACTTGGAGGTTCGTGACGATCTCCGATAGATTTAAAAAATCAGTTGTTAAGTTCCATAGAAGTAGTACCAAAAGTTTTTACACCCTATTTCAGGTGGTGTAAGCGGACATTACTACCACCAACTAACAACCTATTACCAAATATTATAGACCGGTGTTATGAGATATTAATCAATAGTTTCGCAAACATTTCAAGATGAAGAGTTCGAGGGTTGTAACGCGAGAACCCATTGTTATAAATTAAGTAGACAGCGTGTATGGAGCGGTGGTTGAATAGTCAATAGCACAGGGTGTAGAGGTCGGCGGTTTGAAACCCCTACGCATATATGTTATTTACGGATATTTATGTACGTTTTGGGCGGAGTTAAAATAGAAACATGGTCAAGTTTGCTTACTGCTACTGAAGAAATAGCTTTCCGGTGCAGGACGGAAAGCTTTGTAGGAAAAAAAAAAACTTACTTCACTAAAACAAACGGACTTACAATGCCACTGAAGTTAACAGATAATCTTGACTATTACCACCTTTGGGAAACAAACTGCCGGTTAAAATTACGGCTTAAATTAGAGAGGGCACGGGTGCGCGGAGTGCTGGTTGCAGGGTGCGGGGGGGTTGTTATAAATCTCGTTAACTTGAATAATAAATGCGACAGGTTCTTAGCCGTAACACCCGGCGGTGCGCCGACGCCTCGCCGGCGAGACTTTGCACCTGAAGTGAAAATGAGCTAATTGTTTATCTACTTCAATATATCTTCTTCTTCTTCGTTGCTATCACTATAGACAGAGTGGTCATGGTCATCACTTCAGGCATTGGTCGCCAGCTTAACAATACTTGAATATATATGTATATAGATAGTAAAAATCGTTTCAACGAAATCCTTCGTCAGCATATAACAATAAATTAGTTAAGATTACATATAATTGTCAGCCGATGGACGTCTACAGCTGGACATGGACCTCCCCCAAAAGATTTCCAAATTTGTAGAGGTTCATATGGAGAGATTCGAACCATTTCTTACCACGCTAGTCCAATGCGGGTTGGTGGGAGCCAGAGCCTCAGTTGTTGGTTAGCAGGGTGCATGACGAGCAAGTGGGGTTGGCTTGGGTCTCGTAAGTTGTTGTACGGGACCTCTTATATCATTTAGGATGTTTACATATATATTTCTACTAGTTAAAAGTAAAATAAGAAAGCAGCATTAGATATCTATTGGCAATGGCGGAGTTTCCGTTTGTTGAGGAGAGATAACATTTGTCCGGTATCAGCTCCGCAGTTCAGCCCGCGGGCGGTGCGATTCTCCCAGAAATTATATCATTTCCAATATACCTAATGGCCTCTTAGATTTTATAACAAAGAATTACACAGCATCGTACTGCCAGCAGTCCGACCTCTCCGCGAAATTGGCAAACTTCGCCAACGCCAAGAAATACAACCGGGTTTTGATAAGATAATTAAACATTCGGTTATATCGGAAGTATGAATAAGAAGCGGCGGAAAGTTTTCCTGTTCATTTATTTTAATCGCTGGTAGCTCCTGCGCTTTGCACTCGAGCCGGTGGTGAATTGGCTTCCGTTATACATTTTTGGAGGAGTAGGAGATACTCTGTTGAGATTTCTTTAATTGATCTTCGAACAAAAACCTTTATCATTGCCGCAGGCGGGAAACATGAAATAACTTAGAATGCTTTTATAATTATTATTTCAACTTATTGATATTCATTATTGAACTGTTGAAGGTCTTTTCTATAGATTTCCAGTGCTTCTCTTCTCATAGATTGATCCATATGGATGGCAGCTGTCCTACTCTGATTTTCAGTGGTTAAATATCTGATCTTCTTTCCTATCTGCCTCGCTCTTTGCCACCTCATTTTACCTATCCACTGGATTATGTATATAAGGTGTTAATAAATGAGTGTGTTTCCAGACAGTGAGGGGATGTAAGGGGTCCCGCACAATAACTTATGGGACTCAAGTCAACCTTACCTGCTCGTAGTGCATCCTGCTAATCAACGGCATTGAGCCAGCGTAGTAAGAAATTGCCCAAATCACCCCATATGAACCTCTACAAACGTGGAGGTCTTTGAAGGAGGCTTATATCCAGCAGTGGGCGTTTATCGGCTGATGATGATGTCCAGACATTATGTTTGATTGACGCAATCAACGCCGTTATAATGTTAGCTAAGGTTCTCTTACGGATATCCTAATTGTTCGCTCGAAAAAGTAGAGACAAGCCAAGAGTGGTCCTCTCTAGTCCTGTGCGGTTACACTTGTCTCTACCTTTTTAAATGCTATCACTGCTGTTAAAGTACTTAAAGAATACTAAAAGAAATAATTTCTTACTTCCAACTTGTCTCGTATCGTTTTACTATTTGCATAGGTACAACGGTACAATTCCCTCCCCATCCCTCCTCCGGAGTCTCACCAAATAACGTTCGAATTAACATTCTTCGGCAAACAAATTAAAAAGAAATATCGGCTTCGGATCTGGTGGCAAGGGTTTAAGCGTTTAGTGGTAAATTTTGTGAACGAATAAAATATACTCATCAGTGGTGCTGGACAGCAGCAATGTTTACAGGAGTATATCCGAAAATATAAATAAAGGGCGTTCCGTTGGACAGGTCAATGTCCAGTAGTTGACTGTCGTCAGATGTTTATGGTCACAGAAGGACTCGGCTAACACGTGTCCTGTCAGATCTATATGTCTAAATTAATTTTTGAGATAGACCACAATCTTCTAGTTTCGCAATTTTTTTTTTACAATTAACTTTCACGTCTCGTTAATTTACTGTCTTTTAGTAGAAAAAAAATCATTATCGAAACAAATTGACTACATATAGTCATTGGAAAAATTACTCAGTAATGATCATAATCTGATAAGGTGTAAGTTACAATTCTAAAAACTTTCTGTAAACTTAACGGTTAGTGCACTTTTTCTTTATCCTACTAAGGGACGACACGTGGGAGACGTTGAACTGATGGTAAGTGATACGCGTGCCCATAACAACTTGACGCTAGTAAGAATGATATACTGTACCACATGTACTCGTTGCCATGATCCATAAGATATTGTCTGGTTACCCCTGTTATTTCACTAGCTACAAACGCCATTCAAACCGGAACACAGTACTGTTTGTCGACTACAGTAGGCGCTGCGGTGGTACCTACCTAGACGGTCTGCGGCAACAGAGACACTACCACCAGCTAAACGGTTTCTGTTCTTGTATTAGTGTGCCTAGAGGAAATCGAACAATAGTTCGTTTATAAAACATTCTATGATATCAGGAATATCCGAAGCCGAATTTCCAATGGTCACACTAACGTGGAAGCGATGTGCAGTTCAGACAGGAGGGTGGGGAACGAGAAAAAAATGGCTTTTTTTTAAGAGATTTTGCGGCGTGAAGAGATTTAATGACCTTCAGCTTCATTCGCATGCAGCGCGCGAGGTGACGAGCGATTTTCTTTATTTGTAATTGATTTAAATGGGGAGAGGTTTAAATTGAAATTCTTCGGCGAGATGCGATGGGAATCGTAATTTTAAAGAAATGTTTAGAGTTCCTAGCTAGCCATGACCAGATTTCATCAGTTCATTTAACTTTATTAAGGATAAGTGTATACTTATCCTTAACACTACTACTTACCTACTATCACTACTATACCGGCTCTAATGTATATGAAATCCGAGAAATTCCTAAATTACAAAAAAAACAGACAATCCGTCTGATATCCATCAGTAGGTACTAATAATAAGTGATGTAATAAATCACGTTTTATCATGTAATTAAAGTTTTATCAAGTTTAATTACCAAGACGAACACAATGTAAGATTAATGGGTCCAGCGACCCGGAGCGGGCGAACTAATCTCACACATAAACAAACAGATCGGATAGCGGCCCTCGATACCGAGCTGGATCTTAGGTCATTCAGTCCGAGGCAGCGGCCTAGACGATCTGAGAATACAGGGCTAGGATTACTTCATTTAAGTTATTGATTGTGCACTTTCCGCTATGAAGACGTTCTACGTAAATTTAATGAACTCGTCTACTGCTACACGAGGGTAAGTTTGTGTTCAGAGTTAGTCCAGTGTTTACACCGATGCAAGTTCTCTTCTTAGGTAGTTGTGGATAAAATATAAAGTTTGATACCACTTGAATTATCATCATCATCGTCCGATTGACGCCCATTGCTAGACATAGGTTTCCCCCAAAAATGTCAAAACTGGTGACGCGCACGAGTTGAGGACTTTACTGTAGTACTGTACAGTCAGCTCTATAATTGGTACATAACAATAGCTTGGGTCCCGCACAACAACTCATAGGACCCATTTTCAGACCTCATTTTCATTCAGATTAGCTAATCTCACCTGCTCGTGGTGCACCCTGCTAATCAACAAACGAGGCTCTGGCCGAGAGACCCTAGTGCCTAGCGGTACCGGAGACCATGCTGATTGTATGTGGAGATGTGTGGGCGAGTCCTATATCAAGCAGCAGACGTCTATCGGCTGATGATTATTATGATTTATTACCAGTTGATCGCTCCAAGCTTTAACGCTTAATGTGTAATACACATCTAATAGTCCACCATTTGATTTTTAACTATATTCATTTGAGATTCTATATTTTTTCCTCTCGCCCGCTCCGGAAGTAGTTCGCAGTCATTTGGCGCGGATTCATTAGGTAGGCGAATGCGGCGAATTTCGCGCGAAAACGATCAAGGAGCGTTAATTATATAGTCTAGTGATTCTACAAGTGTACCCGCTCCGCCCCCGCCGTCACCACCAGACCCTCGCTGCGTGTCCGCGGGCGACTTGTTCGGATCCAAGCCAGTACATTGCGCGTCCGAAGGTCGCCAACGTTCCACCAGTGCCAGATCTCAACGCGATGTACTGCAAACACTCTGAACCGACCACTGTTACACTGTCCCCGGTGCGGCGGTGCCTTTGATCTCTCCGGTATTAAGCTGAAAATCTTTTAGATTCTGTATAATAGTTGAATGAAAAAAAAAATCTTTTTTATTGCGCCCTACATTACTTAGGCTTCGAGTGTTGCGAAATAGTCCTTCAGGATTACGTTAAAGGTATTAAATGCTGAGTACTTCGGGGGTTATTTTCAGAATGTAGTAGACACTGTAATGAAACGAAGTCCACCATTTTAATTGCTTTTCGTAGGAAAAGAACGAATTTTTAATTGAATCACACAATACTATGTGTTGCTTTGTAATCTAGGTTGAAATTGGATAGGATATCCTTAAAGGATAACACTGCAACCAAAAATATATCTCAAAGTTGTTGGAGACAGAAAACGGCTGGCGTAGACTGGCCAAGACTCACTTTGTGTCGCTGCGGTAGAGGAATAAGTAAGTTTAATACTGGTAGTGGGTCTCTTTCGCTAGAGACCGTCTAGGTGGATACCACGGCAGCGCCTGTTGCAGCCGACAAACAGTACTGTGTTCCGGTTTGAATGGCGTTTGTAGCTAGTGAAATAACAGGGGTAACCAGACAATATCTTATGGGTTAAGGCAACGCATACAATGTGGTACAGTATATCATTCTTACTAGCGCCAAGTTGTTATGGGCACGCGTATCACTTGCCATCAGGTGAATGTCTCCCACGTGTCGTCGTTTAGTTACATAAAAAAATGTTATGTATGTCGAGCCTCTCTGACAGCACCATGTAATTTCTGGTTAACCATTTTTGATTTATAAAAATGCTGTCTGTTTTATAGCAAAGACATTAATCCAAATGTTCAGTCATAATTTTATCACGATCGCTGCGTGTTAGGAGAGAGTTCAGTGAAATAGGGAATCCCTTCAATACCTATCACCCTAACAATAAGTTCTGATAATCCAGACGCTGTTGGATTTATGCGTCGCGCCCGGCGCGCTCCACTGGCAGGGGTGCGCGGGTTCACGTCCATACGTGTCTTTGTATATCTTTCCTTTATTATTTTGCCTCTCTATCGCGGGACGGAAGTACGCTCGGAGCCACGGCTCCTTCCCTAACAAACATGGCGTTTATTTTGTCAAAGATTTGGGAGCAACAAATAAGTGTCCTGAACTCACGGGACCCAAACCAACCTCACCTGCTCGTGGTGCACCCTGTTAATCAACAATAGAGGCTTTGGTTCCCACCAACCCGCACTGGGCCAGCGTGGTGGGAAATCACCTAAATCCCCCCATATGAAACAACGGCCTCGAGCGCCAGGCGTTTTGCGAGAAGTATAAGAATATTGGGTGATGATGACGACAATCATAAGTTTGCGCTCTCCTTTCAGAACACAGAATGATCACGTTAGATTTACAACTGAAAGTCTCTTTAAATCTTCAATTCAGTTATAATAAGTCAATACTTAATAAGCCAAGAGAAGTAATAATTCTTAGTTTGACAGATTTCATTGAATTATCATTTCAAGTATAAAATTGATAAGAATCGGTGCAGAAGTTCCAGAGATACGTTGCCACAGATACAGTAACAAAAATAATTATAAACTATTATATAAAATATTCCAACCCTCTTTCCCAAGTAGGGATAAAAACAAAGAGAATTAACTGCACGGAACCTCTGCTATAAAGAATCGCGGAGCACATATAATTTTTCGTTTGATAACACGAAAAATTTATTAAGGGGGAGGGACCCCATTCGGACAATCTAATGCCAAATCTATCGAGGCGCCGTCTTCTATACACCATAAGACTGTTAAATGACGTGGAAAATTAGGGTCTTACGGCGCTGGTCGCCGGACCCAATGAGGTCATCTCTTGACGGATAAAATCTTATTGCCAATGTCTGATTTAACACATAGAAAGGCGCTGGACGGGACAATGAGGTGCACCGACGTAACAGACTCGTGGGCCAACAGATGATCGACCCAATTTGAGGAACCATTACTATAGTAAATACTAATTATAACTAGAATAGTATTTATTGATGTTGAATGTTTGTTTACCTATATAATTAGCTTAGTTAGTACTTCGAACTGCTTACACTTCAACGGGTAAGTGGAATGGAATATTTTTTATACTCGCAACGAGACTAGCGATACTTTTCCTGATGGTAAGGTACGTCATCTCATAACAAGACAGTGCTAATTTGGATGATATATGGCACCATCATGAAAGAGGTGTAAGGAGTCTCGCATTACAACTCACGAGACCTAAGCCAACCTCACCTGCTTCTGGTGAACCCTGCTAGTCAACAAACGAGGTTCTTGCTCCCGTTAACCCGCATTGGGCCAGCGTGGTGGGTGATGGCCCAAATCCACCCATACGCACCCCTACATATGACAGCCTTTAACACCCAGCGGTACTGGAAGCCATGCTAACTGTATGTGGAGATCTTTGGGGAAGGCTATGTCCAGCAGCGGCTGATGATGCATAAGATGTCTCCTTACCGCAGTAATTTCACTAGCTACAGCGCCTTTCAAACTGGAACACCTAAATGTCTGCACACTACTGTTTGTAGGCGAAATTAGGAGCTGCGATGGTACCTGCCTAGACGGATTCCATCAACAAAAATCTACGACGAATAAAGTTTTTTTCATCATCATCCTCATCAGCCGACAGACATCCACTGCTGGACATGACCTCCCTCAATGATCTCCACGTCGTTTGCTAGAGTTCATTGTGTGGAATCAGGCCGAAACCCACCACGCTGGCCGAGTCCGGGTTGGTGGGTCGTCAGAGCCTCGTCTGTTGTTTAGCAGGGTTCACCGCGTGCAGCAAGCAGGTGAGGTTGGCCTGGGCTGTATAATATTTTGGGCAGAAGCCCTTACACCCTTACAAAGTTTCGTTACAATTTTTTTTGTTACTTTCAGTAGGTGAAATGTAGTTTTATTTGATAAAATTGTACGGAAACACGAGTGCGCTGCAAGTTGGAACATTTTAAATGCTACACGGTAAGGAAATATTGGAACAAGGTATCCCCCTCCCCCACCGCCCACCCCCCGTTGTAATACATGTAGCCCGATACTTTGACTGGACTGAATATGAACTTTCAGTACATGCGACGAACTTTTCAGAGGTAATATTTTAAAGTTGTTCCCTTCGCTGATCGAGACTGCACTTGCCTTATCAAAGCTCAATATTTATTTGTAATATCATTGTTAACAATATTGTGGGAAAAATCTAATGAATTCATAACACTGATGGTTTTCTAAATTTTAGTATCTACGGTCCACATGTGGACCAACGATCTGGTGAAAATCGTGGAACCCACTGGATGCGAGCAGCGCGGGACCGATGTGGAATCTTTGGAGGAGACCTATGTCCAGCAGTGGACGTCTATAGGCTGATGATAATGATAGTGATCATATTACATATGACTCCATGAGTTTAAACGTTTGTTATCTATTTCTTTGTATAAAGATTGGTTATTGATTATGAGAGATTAGTATGGTACACGCTTAATACTTATAATTTCCACACTGTTTTCTCTTCTCAGTAGAAAGTCTTGACAGACTCCTTGTCATCAAGTAGTGATCTATCTCAAAGGCGCCTAAACTCCTTTTTAACAGCTTTTTTCCCACTTCCGTGGTGAAAGACATCACCTGTCGCTCACACTTATCTTCTACCCTAATGTCTTCTATCTTTCCTTGTACAACTAGTCTCTGGTTTCCACGTTACAGGACTCCAAACCAGTAAGAAAGTATTCATTATACGCTGGTGATTGTAGTATCGGAAGGAAAAAATTATTACTATCCTTAAATATAGCATATACAAACATACTTTAATACTATTTCTTACCACTGTATTAATACTTCTAAAAGTTTGAGTATCTGCTTGTTGTATGATAGTATGAAGTCTATAAGGCCCTCCATTCGTCCAGATAACGTGGTGTATAAATCCTCCGCCGTAAATTGGATATATCTTAATTAATTGTACTCAACATGAGCTCCCTCGGTTTAATGAGGAACAGTTCATGGAGGCGATAGTTGCCGATGAATATCTTGATGGTGCGGTAAATGTTCTTCCTGTTACTAAAATCTTGAATTCTTATACGAGTACACCTGTAAATATTTTCATTAAAATTATGTATCCTAAAATTTAATTAAACCGAGAGCTGTCATACAAGATTTTTGCCCTAGACCGTGTTTTGTGGAATACACAAGAGACCTGTATCCAACTGTGGACATCATTCAGTTGAAATGATGATGGTGATAAAGCGCTGTCTTAATGATAAGAACAATGTCGTCTGTGAATCTATTGACGTATAAATAAATATTTCTGTATTACTTTGATCAGATTATTTGTAGAGTGTGGCTGCGTTCAGGACCGCGGATCCGACCACGGGTTTTTCATTAATTACGGCTCCTGATGAAACAATATAGTAACGAGAGGCTCGCTTCCTACAATTGAACACTCGACAACGCGTCTGAGAGCAAAATTAATATTGATGCTGCGAAGGTTCAGATGTTATCTTTAGCTTTTAATAATAGAGGGATGTGCGGTAACGCTGCGGCCTCTTCTTTGTTGTTAATAAGATTTAGTAGTACGGGCCTCCGCGGGCTTATTGATTTAATATTGGCACTACGGGAATTTGCGGCCTGGGTAATGGGAGATGAGTGGGGAAGGGGGACTGGATGTGGCTGGTGATTAATTTTAGTGCTCCGAGTTATGTGAAAATAAAAAAAGACGAATGAAGTTTCTGTAGTTAAATCACCTGTTGTGTTTTGTATGGAGATCAGATAATTGGCGAAGGTGGCTAGTAATATTTTTAGGTTATTCAATAGTGTTATTACTATTATCACCAGGTTAAAAGTTAATCATTCTATTAATAGTACTAAAATAAGGCAAGAATAAATATTACATTTACGTCTGAATTATTTATCACTATTTCACTTAAGTATTAGTCTTGCGTTAGGTTGTAAAAAACGAGATGGTGTGCAACAAACTACACAAACTTCCACGAGATCAAATGTTCCGAACTCAATATCACACGCACCAAGTAATTCGAAGTGGAAAAAGCAAAAATAATAATTTAACAGGGGAACACTTTCGGACGTATAAACGGAAACGCGAAAGTGGGAAAGTTTCAACAATCCGAACGGAGCAGTGCCTAAGGTCCTCCCTGGGCAACTCCCCGAGAAACTACTTTCGATTCCGCTACGCTTTTGTCTAAGTTACTATTTGAACGTGAACCCCCCCGAGTTCCATTGTTACAAACGGGTGAAGAAGGTGAGAGGAGGTGAGAGAACTTTTGACGCATCGGCAGCGAATCGCAGCGATTCCGACACGTTGAGACAATCAAATGCTTTACCGCGATACATTCAAATTTGGCGCTTGTCTATGAAACAATTGGATAATGCTACAGTTTTACTTAATAAGTTCTAACTTATACATATTCTAGTAATATATATGTAATTCAAAATAAGTTACTTTCATGAAGATAATTTTTATTCTTGATATTGTTTTACTTTCAATTCTTTATATATTCGATTCTTTAGTGGCGATATGTCCATTGAAATGACTCAGATTACATTCGTTATACTAAAAATCACTTTTAGCAAATAGCTTCCTGTATCCTAAATCCAACTCAAAGTAAATAAGACTTGTAAAACAAATGGCGATACGGAATGCAGCGAGGGTATACGACAAAGCTTTGACAGTCTCGGTAACAGCGACTGAGTCGCTGCCAGGATGGATTCCAAACATTTTCAGAGACTTTAATCCTTGTATTTCTTTCGATTTTTGATGCTTCGTATGAAGTAAATAGTGAATTTGTTGCAATATTTAAAGAAACAACATTTAGCTCTTTTTTATTAGCTAACAGCCCGCATGTGTTTTTATAACGTCATTCTTCTGACGTTATCATATGTGGGTAAGAGAAAAAAAATCCATTAAATTTAAAAATAAAAAACAATACTAATATGTAACAAGGCCACGTACCCTAAAAATATTTATTGAATTTGAATCGTAGACCACTCAAAGATGTCTTAGCTTCAAATACTTTTTACTGTTTAAGCGATAGTCGTACAGATGTTTGGAACTACATTGATACACATATTAGAAACATACAGAGCTACAGACTTCTACAGATATCTAACTCCATTTTTATTAAACATTTCCTCCCGCTCTCGATTCACGTCTCTGTAATATATACTAGACACATAAAGGAGACGCGAAATTCGTAATAAATTTAGCAAATACGGTAGTCGAATTAAGTTGCGACGATACCGTCGGCATCGACCATCCATTACCATAAATCTTAAATTGTAAACGTTATTGGTTTTATACTTTGTAAGCGACATCTTATCCTCTTAGCGAGGGGATTTTGCAAACATGATTATACGAGATCTTTATTCAATACGGCGGCCATTTTGAATTTTTTAACTATGACTCTCTTTCACTACTCTATAAATCATTTATAAAGATATTTGTTGGAATTATAACAATCTTGACTAAACACTCAAGAAACACCTTAGGGAGTGTGAGTCAGCCAACCGCACCTGCTCGTGGTGCATCCTATTAATCAAAAAACTCGACTCTGGCCCACACCAATCCGCATTGGTCTAGTGTAGTAGAAACTGGCCTACACCCCCCCCCTCTCCCGCTCCTCTATATGAACCCCTATAAATGACGGCCCCTAATGCCCGGTGGTATCGAAAGCCATGCTGACTGTCTGCTGAAAGTCGCGAGAAGTCGCTGGATGCGGATAGCGCCGACCAATCAAGGTGGGGATCTTTGGGGAAGGCTTATGTCCAGCTGTGGGCGTCTGATAATGATGAAATAGTTAAGCGTAAATTATGATTTTTATTTAGATATTTATCGTTAAACAGTGATGTCTAAAACACATTACTATACATTTATTACTTAATATACTAAATTTGAACTGTTGTAAATTTGTTTTATCATCATCATCACCAGCCGATAGACCTCTGCTGGACATAGGCCTCCCCTAAAGATCTGCACAGAGTTTATTGAGGGGAATTACGCTTTAGCCTACCATGCTGGCTCAGTGCGGATTGATGGTGGTCAGCGCCTCGTGTATCCAACACGGTGCACCGCGTGCAGGCGAGGTTGACTTGGGATCCGTAAGATGTTGGGCGGAACCCCTTACACCCCACCCTTTATATCAAATTTATTATTGTAGTACTTTACGTATAAATAAAAATCGTTAAATTAAAAGTGCATCACCTGGGTTATAAGCAAGTCCATATGTTCATAAACCATATATGTAACATTTTGTTAAAGTAGGTGTATAGAAGTCACCTGAATACTACAATGGTGAATGTAACTCATGACTACACTTTGGGGGGAGAGGGTATATTCCGTTGTACATAAAAATAACATTACTGTTCTCTTGCAGTAGTACGAGTAAATAAACATAACTGTATTTCGATTTGAAGGGCGTTAGTGAGATTGCATGGTTTCAAAACGTTGTATATATATATATATATATTAATTTAACATGATAGGCATATGGTTTACCATTTTTCTAGCGCCACCGTGTTAACGGCGTATAACTTGCTATCGGCTACATGATAAAAAAATGGTAAATGGTAACTTCAAGTGCATAAGCAAAGAGAGAATTGCAATTAGTTTCCCAGCACACCGCTAAGAGTATCCAAACGTCATTACTCTTTTGGATTTCAATAAAATTAGAATTTTAAACTGGGGTGTGCCAGATCGCCGCCGTGTCAATATTTACCTCCCCGCCGACGCTGCGGAGGGTGGCATTTAACCACTCCACCGTGGCATTAACATTTATTAACTTCTAGAAGAGCTGCGTTAATATTAGCTCGATCTGTATTACCGACTGCGGTCTGCTATTGAAATTTATTATATTCACGTATTCAGGTTCTACCCGTACTTACGTTGTTATACGAGTAGTTTTTGAAGACCGGATGTCCACATGCATTTATCTTATCACCACAAGAACACTTCACCAGCAGTTATAAATAATAATATACATAATGTCTGTAATATTAGATTCTTGCAAAGCACACCGTCTATGGTTTCATCTTGTGCCGGGTCAGCTCCATTCCTTTTCTTTTATCATCATATTTAATTTGTTCATCATCGTACTTGGGAAAATATTGTAACAAATTGTAATTAGTTATTGTCTTACAATACTTTCGTTGAGTATTTGAAAGGGAACATCAAAGAAGTAAACACGTTCTCCGCATCGCAAACCGGGCTATTGTTCTAACGAAATGACAAACTAAATTACATCGGCGTTTGTGTTCTAACAAAGTGAAACAATGAGGTTCATCATGAAAATTTACTGCTGGAGATTCGCCAGAGGATCGCACGGAATTAGCCGCCTCGCTAAATAGGCCGATAATAAAATGAAAAAAAAGGGAAACAGAATTGTAAGTTGGAAGAGTGGCCCGCATGCGGAGCCGGCAAACAAAAGAAATTGTCAACAACGTCAATTTACCCTCCGGAACCTGAGCGGAATGGGAAATATTGCCGATGATAATAATGATGTATTGGGTTTGGTTCTCCGTGCGGCAACATCGAATTAGGGAGCTTTGCGTTCGCGTTGACGTTCCGCGAACCCTTCGGCGGGGTTCCGCGCCGCCGCGGTGACATCCCGGCTCCATCCCTACCTCCTTTTTTACTAGACAAAGCTACGAGACGGGCGGGTCGTTCTCCTGATGGTGAGTTACACGCCTGTCCATAACAACGTGGCGCATGTGAGGAAATATACACTGAAATAAACAAATATACATATTAGGCTCTGCTGCGATACTTAGACGATCTCCGATCCAACAGAGACCTCATCATCATCCGATAGACATCCACTGCTGGACATAGACCTCGTTCAAAGATTTCTACATCGATCGGTCCTGCGCTGCCCGCATCCACCGGCTTCTCGCTACCTATAGTTAGCATGCCAGCACTTGCACTTGCAGCAGCTATAAGGACGACGTCGTCGGGACACCGCTGTGAGCATGGACCACCAAACACGCTCAGCGGCGAACAGGGATGAGAATTAGTAGCTCTCAATCCCATCACTATTTAACTGTGTAGATACGGATTTCTCTATTAGGGTGTAAGGGTCCCGCACAACTACTCAAGGGACCCAAGCCAAACTCACCTGCTCATGGTGCACCTTGCTAATCAACAAACGTGGCTCTGCCTCCTACCAATCCGCATTGGGCCAGCATGGTGGAAATTGGCACAAATCCCACCATATAAATTCCCACCTGATTGATGTGGGCAACTTTGGAGCAGGCCTATGTCCAACAGTGGACGTCTATCGGCCGATGATGATGACGATGGAGAGGGTCTGCACTAGAGTCAACAGATATGTCAAGCATATGATTGCTCGAACCTTTAATGATTTTATATAAGTAGATATAATTAGAAAATTATTTCCTATACGGAATCAAAGTATTTTAAGAGAGATCATTCGACTTCTTCACCGATAAGCCACCCTGCCAGACAATTGATTTGTATACCACGCTTGTTTATTTGCCCAATAAAGGGAGATTTCGCCAATTGCGCGGCTCCGGCCGGCTTAGCGCTGCCTCACCCCCTAATTTTTTTTTTAAAGCTCGATCACAAGTTACCCAGTCCTTTGTTTCATTCTATTTTAAAGTTACATGTACAAAGTTACGGTACATGAAAATCTTATCTAATGTAACATTTTGAATGGTCGACAGTGGGTGGATGAGAGAAGCTGAGGATCGCATTTGGTGGAAGACATTGGAGAAGGTCTATAACCAGCAGTAGATAAACAAATGCTGATACTGATGATAATGATAATGATGAATAGGTAATACAAAAAAAAACATCAAAGATATCTTTAATTTATTTTTTTTTATTCAGCAAAACGAAGAGATGACGGAGTTCACCTGATGGTAAGCGATACGTCTGACCATAACAATGTAGTGAGTTAAGGGGTACTAATAGCAGCATATTACTATTGTTGCTTTGAGATATAAGATGTTAAGTCTCGTTACCCCAGTAATTTTACTAGCTACAACGCCCTTCAAACCGGAACACGGTGATGTTCGCACACTACTGTTTGGAGGGAAAAATAGGCGTTGCGCTGGTATCTACATACCACCAGTAATGATTAGTAAATAAAGATATTAATATATTAGCACAGTTTAGATAGAATAAATAAAGATCTGTGATGATTGAGTACAGCATCCTTCATACTGATACAATATAATGTTTTACCCTATTGTTCGTTGGATGGTTGGTACGTATACCAAATACCTGAAGAGAGGTCCTAGTAAAAAAGTTTCAATCACTGTGTAAATCTCGCAACAAGTAATAACAGCGCCGTGTGTTTATAATTAGATCGCATCAAAGTGATGGCTGCAGTTGATGGTATTGATTTACTGCCTGACGTGTGGTAACTGGACGACGGTAAATCACAATTTGGATCATTGTAATTTCGCCCGCGCCCGCGCCCGCGCCTGCGCCCACGATAACAGATTAAATGGAACTACGGAATGGGTGCCCGCATCTGATTACGTTCACGCCTCGACGTGTCTCATTTGCCGCGCTGACGGCGGCGTGGGCGGCGCTAACGAACTGCTTCGATCGTTGCCACGAGATCAAGCGGAGCTGGTGGTGATCTATTAATGGAAGTATGACACTCTTCTTTTAGAGTCTTCAAACATGTTTTGTTTCTTCCGGCATCGATTTTGCCGTTAAATTCTTGACAGAGCGGCTCTCTAGCTCTATCTCTATTTTCTTCTGTACTTTTTCTAGCATATTATTAGTCGGCGGCTCATCCAGCCTTTTTTCTATAACCTAATTGTTAGAATTGTTTGTTCCTTTATTTGCGATTGGGACTACGTCTTTAGTTGCATTATATCTCTTATCAGGCTCAGGCAGCATTAGCAGGTTCTTCTGCAAAAACTTGTAATGTTTCTTAGCAGTACTTCGTCAATTATAACTGTTTACAACTCTGTATTATATATTTTCTATTATTTCAAATATACATTCCTATCGTTTATTACTATCAAACAATAATTTTTACGTAAAAAACCTTTGTATCGAGTCTGTTTGATTTAATCTTTGCCGCAACAGAGGTGGTAAATCTTGAAGATAATTGGTCAGCAATGACAGCGTTGATGCAGACCTGTATATTTCAGAGAGTAAATTAATAGTGGAACCGATATTTACTAGGTAATCGATACGGATAGGATTTCATTTGGAGGTCTAAAGGCCGGCGCTGACTCACTCGCGTCGGAGGCTGGGCAATTCCGAGCTCATAAAGTGTACTAAATAGCTGCTGCAAATTACATGCATAACTTTAGATAGGAGACCTAACATTTCATAGATAAAACAACGTGGAACAGATTAGGTCCTTACTGTTTGTTTTTTATTATATAACAGTAAGTTATAATGTAATAAAATGGCTATTACTTGTATTCAAACTTTATAGATTTCTATAATAACATACCACAGTAGTGGGTCACTTTGTCACTAGTGTTCTCTGTTACTGCTTACTGCAGCAGTGTACAGACACTATAAATTATGATTTCAAACAATTGTATATAACGAATTTACTAAAATAACGAGATTTACTACCCCATCTCTCACAGCTCCACCCTCAATGCGCTCTTGTCTAGACATTCTCACTAGTGCCACATACTTGTGATTACATTCATTATTGTTTTCGTTTGTATATTTCATAATTTTTCTTTTATTTACATCATTGTTTATTGTGTCCTTTGTGAAAGATATGTAATCATTTCTTATGTATCATCATCATCAGCTGATAGACGTCCACTTCTGGACATGGGCCTCCCGCAAAGATCTCCACATTGATCGGTCTTGAACTGCTAGTACCGCAGACCAATAGTAGGCGTCGATTGTAGCGGTTCATATGAAAGGTTTGGGCCATTTACTACCACGCTGGCCCAATGCCGGTTGGTAGTTTTTTTATTTATACATAAATTAATTGAAGTACAAAGTAGTGTAGTCCGATTATAAAAGAGAATTATGAAAGTCAGACAAATATTATGATTTCACCTTTAAAGTTTTTCGAAATGTTCTGACTTTTACGAGTTTTCAGTAAATGTAATAAGTTATCTTAAGTATGTAAGAACGTTATTGAACGTCACAGCACACAAAGCAAACTGCACACTGCATGGCCGCAGATTCAAGGGGAAGAATGAAGTCATCATCCGATATTGTGGACTATCCCATGAATTATTAAATCCGAGGAGCGTGGCGAATGCGCTTCGGAACAAATGTTGTTTAGCGGAGCTTCAGCTTAATGGGATGTTTGCTGTTTTTATATAAAGCAAATAAAGCAAAAACTAACCGATTCATCGATAAGCTACAATATCCTTTAAATGCTTACTTTAAATAATGCTAATATATCTAAAATTCCAATCAATGTATTTAAACTAACTTACAATGTATGTACATACTTTTAAAATAAAACTAAATGATGTGAGTGAGATTTCTACGTTATTTTTAAAGTTTATATCTATTAACTAAGAACTAAAGTCACTGACATAGTCCAAACGATTGCTAGCTTCAAGTGACAATGGGCAGGACAGATCTTTTGTTCAGCAGTGGACGTCTATCGACTGATGATGAACTTAAACAGAAATATGAATCAAATAGATCGTTTTCGTTTACTAAGTAAAGTTGTAATCATCAGATAAATCAAAATGTGATGAAGTTGGTAATAATGTTTAGCCAAGGAGGTTCGCCATTGGTACAGTGTAATTGTGAAAACATGCTAATGCTGATGATATCGATGTTGATGTTATTGATCAAATATTTATGATAATAAATACAGAATTTCACAATAACATAATTGAACAGATGTTCTGAAATCGTTTGCGGAGCGTTCAGCAACATATTTCGCATATATTACTTCGAAATTGATAATTCCTTTTGCATTCGTCCTAGAGAAGTTCAGTGTCCATCCTTTAAGACACTGGCTATAGCTATAAATAACTTAAGAAGTGATTGGTTCTGTCTGCATATTCATTCCCATTCATTTCTTGTCAAGTTTTGTTTCCGGTTTAATAAGTATCCTTTGGTTTCTTTCTAAGGTCTCGACTATATTAATATCTAAATCAACCAATTTCATATTTCCTTTTTCTCATCAAAAAAAGGGAAACCCATACAAAAACTGTTTATGAGTGAACTATAAGCTGGTTACCATTTTTAAGAAGGTATTTGAATTTTCCGTAGCTAGCGGCGGCACAAAGCGCTAGTGTGTACTCAGCAGCCCTTCCTCTGCCTCATCCGTAGCATGAGATTGTTGGGTTCAGTACCCAATGGAAAGCTTGTCACGAAGGATTTCAATAAGCCCTCCGCAACGAACAGACAAATCCGATTTTAGTCCTAAGTTATGGATACAACGCAGTTACTTGAATATATAACCGACTTTATCTACTGCCGATTGAGTTATGTGAAATTTTAAGTAATGTAGTATAACATTGTGTTGTTACTGTGTTGACGAAAGGTTCATATCATTAATCAATTCCATCGACAGACATTTTCATGGTCTCTAATATAACCAGTGTTATTACTGAGTTGATTATATTTATCATTATCTATCATTATTTGTTAACAATGAAATACGGAACTGTGATCCACAGCTTCATTTTGAATGGACGAAACATGCTTGTTATCAGCCACCTTATCATCGCGGAATATCACTCAAGCATTCGGGATATACTTCTATCAACACTTCCTCAAATATTTATTATTCATTCTATTTCTATTCAGCCTTCGTTCAAATAAACTAAATCTAAAGATTTATTTGTAAACTCTTAATATTTTGATCTTTGTCTTTTGACAAATATCTCCTCTAGGATTTTGACATGTCTCTATCTTGGGTTTTCGAATCCATTCTGGACCAGCGATATCCTTCGTATTGTTTTCTCACCATCTACTCTGTTTCTCTTTACTCATTCTGCAATCTCTTGGGTACCATTCTGAATAATACTCGTTAATATTTTTTCACTTGTAGTATGCTCTTCCATTGCCATTGTAGCTGTTTGTACCTCCAAACGGATTCCGCAAGTAAATAATTAATTACATATAGTTTATAGATGCTTCTCACACCGTACATTGTAATTTTTTTAAACTTCTCTTCAACTGATGCAAAAGTATATACATCGCGTCGAATATTAGATCTTCACGCATAACGCGCAATGACACTTTAGAAAAATGATCTGTCAAAAGCGTAAGATAAATCTGGTGCCCGCAGTTAGATGCACTCTAAAATTGTTTCGATTTATCAACCCTTCGCACTGAACCGTGATTCTGTCGCCGGACACTCCCGTACACGAGTGAATACAGAAAAATATCCTTCATTTGGTTTGGATACCTTTAATATTGAAATGATGCCCCATTGTACCGTCACAAAATCAAATCTTTATAATTTGACACGACAATGCTCTAGCCTTCTCCGGACACGGAGACCGGACACTCTGGTACGGATTGACGTTTAATTAATTTATATTAAGAGATTCCATACCTCCCTGGTTACTTCGTTCCGGGCACATACCCATATAATAATTGAACGGTATGATTTGTACCACCATCCCCTCTTACCATTAGACGATATTCGATGGAGCGAAGGGACATTAGCCTGATTGTAAGTACGTTAGCTTGCAACATGGCGTTAGTTATAATATACACATCACCACTCTGTACTCGCCTTATGAAGATGTTGAGTCTCGTTACCCCAGTAATTACATTAGCTACAACCAAGAAACCAAGTAATCTTCATCTAATCTTTGGCGGGCGAAATATAAGCTGCAGTGGAACTTACATAGACGGTTTCCGACAACAGATATCGATTACCAGTACCAATGCCAATATCAGTACCAATACCAATACCAATACCAGGACCAATACCAGAACAAAATACTTTGTCCTGGTAGTGAAATACTTGGCCACTTACAGTGGGCCTTGTGGAAATGTTTCAAGTCGCACAGAGAAGGAAACATCGCTCGAAGGACTGACAGCCGATGGGGTACTAACTTTTTCGAATGACAACTGTGTACCGGAAGACGTAGTGTTGGCAGGCCCCTCGCAAGGTGGTCCGACGATCTGGTGAAGGTTGCGGGAAGCAGCTGGATGCGGCAGCGCAGGCTTGATCGATATAGAGTTCTTTGGGGGAGCCATGTCCAGCAGTGGATGCCTGTTGGCTGATAATGATGATGACAAAGTATTTTGTTACAAACTTAGTAACGCGAAAATTAAGATTTGGAATAGTCTATTGTCTGCTTCCAGACTTATGCGCTTTATGTCCTAGACTAGAGTTCCGATTGCGATATCGTCTCTTACAGCTCGATTACTGTTAAATAATAATTATTGTAATAATATCTCGTTCTATTTGTTCGATACATTTTATTCAATTAAGTATTCTCTAGCAGAGTATAGTTAATGGTATGATAATTAAATGAAACCGATTTGCCCTAAAAGGTCTATGTCCAGCTGTGACCCATACACGATGTGCACTTGTGACTGAACACATTCAAAGATAGCCCAAATAGGGTAGTTATTACAACTGTCCTGTCCTGTTCACCTTCTCATCGTAGGTTAAGAAGCTGTTCGGGTAATAGTTTGAAGAGCACAGTATCTAGTATATTTATATGAATTATTAGATGGTAATATTTTCTAAGCTTAGAAATATTTGTAGTTAAATCTTTATATAATTCGATGGTACTATTGAAATATTTTATCGAAAACATTTATGTGCTTGACAGTACGCCATAGCCGTCTTGGACAATGGCGTGTGATGGTAAAAAATGTTATAAACGATATCGGGACTGAAACTGTAAAGCGTTGCTACCCCAGCTTGTGGCTCCTGCACCGGTTCATGTACATATATATATATATATATATATATATATACATATATGCGCTGCCACGTTGTTATGGGCGGGCTTATCACTTACCATCAGGTGGATTAACCCAGGTCTCGTCGCTTAATTACATAAACAAAAACATTGCCGTTTAGGGGTGATAACATAACGTAGGTTATTTTTGCAGTTGTATCTACAAAAATAAGCTACTATATTGTAATAATTGTATGTATTTATGAAAGGTCTGGTCTTCCGAAGGTTCTTCATTACCGGTAGTGTCTCTGTTGCTATAGACCGCCTAGATAGGGACCACCGCAGCGCCTGTTGCAGCCGACAGACACTACTGTGCAAACGTTACAATGATCCGGTTTGAAGGAGCAATAGATATCATTGGTGGTAGTGTCTCTGTTGCTATAGACCGCCTAGATAGGGACCACCGCAGCGCCTGTTGCAGCCGACAGACACTACTGTGCAAACGTTACAATGATCCGGTTTGAAGGAGCAATAGATATCATTGGTGGTAGTGTCTCTGTTGCCATAGACCGCCTAGATAGGGACCACCGCAGCGCCTGTTGCAGCCGACAGACACTACTGTGCAAACGTTACAATGATCCGGTTTGAAGGAGCAATAGATATCATTGGTGGTAGTGTCTCTGTTGCCATAGACCGCCTAGATAGGGACCACCGCAGCGCCTGTTGCAGCCGACAGACACTACTGTGCAAACGTTACAATGATCCGGTTTGAAGGAGCAATAGATATCATTGGTGGTAGTGTCTCTGTTGCTATAGACCGCCTAGATAGGGACCACCGCAGCGCCTGTTGCAGCCGACAGACACTACTGTGCAAACGTTACAATGATCCGGTTTGAAGGAGCAATAGATATCATTGGTGGTAGTGTCTCTGTTGCTATAGACCGCCTAGATAGGGACCACCGCAGCGCCTGTTGCAGCCGACAGACACTACTGTGCAAACGTTACAATGATCCGGTTTGAAGGAGCAATAGATATCATTGGTGGTAGTGTCTCTGTTGCTATAGACCGCCTAGATAGGGACCACCGCAGCGCCTGTTGCAGCCGACAGACACTACTGTGCAAACGTTACAATGATCCGGTTTGAAGGAGCAATAGATATCATTGGTGGTAGTGTCTCTGTTGCTATAGACCGCCTAGATAGGGACCACCGCAGCGCCTGTTGCAGCCGACAGACACTACTGTGCAAACGTTACAATGATCCGGTTTGAAGGAGCAATAGATATCATTGGTGGTAGTGTCTCTGTTGCTATAGACCGCCTAGATAGGGACCACCGCAGCGCCTGTTGCAGCCGACAGACACTACTGTGCAAACGTTACAATGATCCGGTTTGAAGGAGCAATAGATATCATTGGTGGTAGTGTCTCTGTTGCTATAGACCGCCTAGATAGGGACCACCGCAGCGCCTGTTGCAGCCGACAGACAGTACTGTGCAAACATTACAATGATCCGGTTTGAAGGAGCAATAGATATCATTGGTGGTAGTGTCTCTGTTGCTATAGACCGCCTAGGTAGGTACCACCGCAGCGCCTGTTGCAGCCGACAGACACTACTGTGCAAACGTTACAATGATCCGGTTTGAAGGAGCAATAGATATCATTGGTGGTAGTGTCTCTGTTGCTATAGACCGCCTAGGTAGGGACCACCGCAGCGCCTGTTGCAGCCGACAGACAGTACTGTGCAAACATTACAATGATCCGGTTTGAAGGAGCAATAGATATCATTGGTGGTAGTGTCTCTGTTGCTATATACCGTCTCGGTAGGTACCACCGCAGCGCCTGTTGCAGCCGACAGACAGTACTGTGCAAACATTGCAATGATCCGGTTTGAAGGAGCAATAGCTGTCATTGGTGGTAGTGTCTCTGTTGCTATATACCGTCTCGGTAGGTACCACCGCAGCGCCTGTTGCAGCCGACAGACAGTACTGTGCAAACATTGCAATGATCCGGTTTGAAGGAGCAATAGCTGTCATTGGTGGTAGTGTCTCTGTTGCTATATACCGTCTCGGTAGGTACCACCGCAGCGCCTGTTGCAGCCGACAGACAGTACTGTGCAAACATTGCAATGATCCGGTTTGAAGGAGCAATAGATATCATTGGTGGTAGTGTCTCTGTTGCTATAGACCGCCTAGGTAGGTACCACCGCAGCGCCTGTTGCAGCCGACAGACACTACTGTGCAAACGTTACAATGATCCGGTTTGAAGGAGCAATAGATATCATTGGTGGTAGTGTCTCTGTTGCTATAGACCGCCTAGGTAGGGACCACCGCAGCGCCTGTTGCAGCCGACAGACAGTACTGTGCAAACATTACAATGATCCGGTTTGAAGGAGCAATAGATATCATTGGTGGTAGTGTCTCTGTTGCTATAGACCGCCTAGGTAGGTACCAGCGCACCGCCTGTTGCAGCCGACAGACAGTACTGTGCAAACATTGCAATGATCCGGTTTGAAGGAGCAATAGCTGTCATTGGTGGTAGTGTCTCTGTTGCTATAGACCGCCTAGGTAGGTACCACCGCAGCGCCTGTTGCAGCCGACAGACACTACTGTGCAAACGTTACAATGATCCGGTTTGAAGGAGCAATAGATATCATTGGTGGTAGTGTCTCTGTTGCTATAGACCGCCTAGGTAGGGACCACCGCAGCGCCTGTTGCAGCCGACAGACAGTACTGTGCAAACATTACAATGATCCGGTTTGAAGGAGCAATAGATATCATTGGTGGTAGTGTCTCTGTTGCTATAGACCGCCTAGGTAGGTACCACCGCAGCGCCTGTTGCAGCCGACAGACAGTACTGTGCAAACATTGCAATGATCCGGTTTGAAGGAGCAATAGCTGTCATTGGTGGTAGTGTCTCTGTTGCTATAGACCGTCTCGGTAGGTACCACCGCAGCGCCTGTTGCAGCCGACAGACAGTACTGTGCAAACATTGCAATGATCCGGTTTGAAGGAGCAATAGCTGTCATTGGTGGTAGTGTCTCTGTTGCTATAGACCGCCTAGGTAGGTACCAGCGCAGCGCCTGTTGCAGCCGACAGACAGTACTGTGCAAACATTGCAATGATCCGGTTTGAAGGAGCAATAGCTGTCATTGGTGGTAGTGTCTCTGTTGCTATAGACCGCCTAGGTAGGTACCAGCGCAGCGCCTGTTGCAGCCGACAGACAGTACTGTGCAAACATTGCAATGATCCGGTTTGAAGGAGCAATAGCTGTCATTGGTGGTAGTGTCTCTGTTGCTATAGACCGCCTAGGTAGGTACCACCGCAGCGCCTGTTGCAGCCGACAGACAGTACTGTGCAAACATTGCAATGATCCGGTTTGAAGGAGCAATAGCTGTCATTGGTGGTAGTGTCTCTGTTGCTATAGACCGCCTAGGTAGGTACCAGCGCAGCGCCTGTTGCAGCCGACAGACAGTACTGTGCAAACATTGCAATGATCCGGTTTGAAGGAGCAATAGCTGTCATTGGTGGTAGTGTCTCTGTTGCTATAGACCGTCTAGGTAGGTACCAGCGCAGCGCCTGTTGCAGCCGACAGACAGTACTGTGCAAACATTACAATGATCCGATTTGAAGGAGCAATAGCTGTCATTGGTGGTAGTGTCTCTGTTGCTATATACCGTCTCGGTAGGTACCACCGCAGCGCCTGTTGCAGCCGACAGACAGTACTGTGCAAACATTGCAATGATCCGGTTTGAAGGAGCAATAGCTGTCATTGGTGGTAGTGTCTCTGTTGCTATATACCGTCTCGGTAGGTACCACCGCAGCGCCTGTTGCAGCCGACAGACAGTACTGTGCAAACATTGCAATGATCCGGTTTGAAGGAGCAATAGCTGTCATTGGTGGTAGTGTCTCTGTTGCTATAGACCGTCTAGGTAGGTACCAGCGCAGCGCCTGTTGCAGCCGACAGACAGTACTGTGCAAACATTACAATGATCCGATTTGAAGGAGCAATAGCTGTCATTGGTGGTAGTGTCTCTGTTGCTATATACCGTCTCGGTAGGTACCACCGCAGCGCCTGTTGCAGCCGACAGACAGTACTGTGCAAACATTGCAATGATCCGGTTTGAAGGAGCAATAGCTGTCATTGGTGGTAGTGTCTCTGTTGCTATATACCGTCTCGGTAGGTACCACCGCAGCGCCTGTTGCAGCCGACAGACAGTACTGTGCAAACATTGCAATGATCCGGTTTGAAGGAGCAATAGCTGTCATTGGTGGTAGTGTCTCTGTTGCTATACACCGTCTAGGTAGGTACCAGCGCAGCGCCTGTTGCAGCCGACAGACAGTACTGTGCAAACATTGCAATGATCCGGTTTGAAGGAGCAATAGCTGTCATTGGTGGTAGTGTCTCTATTGCTATACACCGTCTAGGTAGGTACCAGCGCAGCGCCTGTTGCAGCCGACAGACAGTACTGTGCAAACATTGCAATGATCCGGTTTGAAGGAGCAATAGCTGTCATTGGTGGTAGTGTCTCTATTGCTATACACCGTCTAGGTAGGTACCAGCGCAGCGCCTGTTGCAGCCGACAGACAGTACTATGTTCCAGTTGGAAGGGCGCTATTGTTAGTGAAGTTATTGGGGTAAGACTTAACATGTTATGTCTCAGGCGTGGCGGACAAGATAGTGCAATGTATGATAACTAGCACCACGTTGTTATGAGTGAAGGTCTCACTGGTCCCGTCGCTTCGTCTAATAAAAAAGGAATTCACTCGTCCTTGCTTTTGGATAAAGTATTGCCGGGGATTTCACTCGACCCCTGCTGATAAAAGAGTCCCAATGGCCGGCGGCGATTATCTTCGCGATGCGTCCATTATGATATCGCGGGCCGTTAAATGGGATTTAGGTGTAGATCATTGGCGGCGGCGCGTGCGTAAAGCAAACGGAACCACCCTCGCCGTCGTTACGGTGGTGAGGCGTCACGTAGATGTACATCTGGCGCTGTCAATGGCACCGATTCGCGTCGCACGGACGGACTCCTTACAACAGACGACCATTACTCTTATCCAAATGGAATTTGATTGAATTCGATTTCATTTTTCAATTTGATTATCATCAGCCGATAGACATCCACATCTCCCAAAGATTTCCATATCGATTGGCTTCACGTTGCTCGCATTCAGTGGGAGGCCTCCCGACACTACGTCTACTGGTGCACGAGCGCCACTAGAGGACCTTACTGCCCCATCGGCCGTCGGTCCTTCAAGCACTGTGCCCTCCCCATTGCCACTAAAGTCTAGCAATTTTTTGGGCTATGTTGGTGACATTAGTTCTTCTGCGTATCTCTACATTTCTGATTTCGCTAGATGGCACTTGAACTAAATATCACAAGGTTTAAATTGGCAACGAGGTCTGTTTTGGCAGCGGGGATATAGCGATGCTGTTATGGTTACAGATTTACAATAAGAAGATAGTATCAAGACGGGGTTGTTTGTATAAACTCTGCCATTAACCAAACAAAACACATTATTCCGGAATCGAACTCGGAATATACTTTGAGCAAGCGGTTAGCCACTGCACCACAATAACCAGTTGAACAGAGGCAATCTTAAAGAAGTTCATAGTGACATTTACCTATATATATTTTTTTTTTTACTTATTGTAGCCACAAGACGAGCGGGACTTTTATCTGATGGTAAGTTATACGCTTATAACAAAGTGGCGCTAATAATGATGTTACTCACACCACCATATTGCACTCGTCGCCTGAGACATAACATGTTGAGTCTGATTACTCCAGTAATATCACTAGCTACAACTCCCTTCAAACCGGAATACGGTAATGTTTGCACAAATAGACTTTCCGGTGGTATCTGAACCGTCTCCGACAACAGAGACCTACTATCAGTAAATATATATAGTACAGGGAACAAATAGTAATATAATGTATATGTAATTGTAACATCTTTTTTGGATCATTATATTAAAAACAGGAAGTCTAGTCATTAAACAAAAAGCTGTAAATAAAGTTGGTTCGTGTATAAAATCCTTAATATCATCAGCCGATAGACGTTCACTGCTTGACACAGGCCTCCCCTAAAGATCTCCACGTTTGTAGATGTATGTATGAGGGGTGGTTGAGTAATTTACCAACACGCTGGCCGAATGCGGGCTGGTGGAAGCCAGAGCCTCGTTTGTTGATTGTCAGGGTGCACCACGAGCAGGTGGGGTTGGCTTGGGTCCCGTTGGCGTACCCCCATGTATTAAACATGATAAAGAAATATTAGTAAAGACATGTTATAGTATACTATTAGTATGATTAGCTGTATATAGAAACAGTTTCTTGCAGCAGTGGCACTCGAGCAGCAGCTCGTATTTGGCCAACACTCCAGCGGAAGTGTAACGTTAACAGATACAATTAATCTGCCTAATGACTGTTTGCGCGGATGTGACCACTCCATTTGGCCAAACAGCTGGTCAAACCCTCAAATATTTGCTGTACACTCGATATCTAATGAAGCCACATTGTGTAAGCGCTGCCGTTGATTATCCTCGGAATCAGGATCGTGCATTAGCGGGACGTACCCCTGATATCATTAGAACAAGGGGCTGTATTAGGCACAATATCCCTCCAAAACGAGACGTGTGTATATAACTCATTTTTTACCAATTTACCTTTTGAACAGTTTCTATTGATTTTAAGTAAAACTTAAGTATTAATTTTTTTTTAAATATTAAACTTTAAGTTGCTTTTCTTCAGCTCCTATAGATCGGGTTATTCTTGAACATTTCCATTACCTTTCGTTTTTTATATAATATATGCAGTACTTTATGAGAATTTATACGATATTTCGAATCATCATCATCATCAAGTAATAGAAGTTTCCAGCAGGACATAAGCCTTCATTGATCGGTTCTGCGCTGCGTGCATCGTCGGGCACCAGTGGTCGAAGTTTGTGCGAGTTCACAAGGGGGGATTTGGGACATTATCCACCACGCTCGTTTGTTGATTAGCAGGGTGCACCACGAGCAGACGAGATTGGCTTAGGTCTCATGAGTTGTTGTGTGGGTATCCTTACACCCCTCTCTTCTATATTTTGAATAAACTTTGTGAACTTGAATGCATCTAGGTTTTATTATATTCTGAATGTGTTCCTACAGTGCAATATTGTCAGTCTTTGCACGTTATCTCTATCGAATTTCTGGTAAAAATATGATTCTAATATCAACTCTGAAATTCCAAATGCGCATTCCCGCATCAATGAGGAGTCGGCGCAGGATATGTTAGAGGATTGTCTCAGTTGGACAAGTGAAAGACTTCTTGCTTCAAGCTTTTATTAAAGCTATGACAGGAAATGAGAAGTTGCGAAGAGGGAGAGAGAAAGAACCTCTCTTCTCCCCATTCGTATTCAGACAACTGGGCGGCGGAGGCGAATGTATTATAATTTGGGGGTCACTGGTTGCCGTATATCAAAGGTCCCGAGGAGGACGCGTTCGCTGCTTCTGTGCGATAGTGAAATGTGGGGTGTGGCAGTTCCACTCTGCGGCGAGATCCTGTAATGGATCAATGCCGTTGGAACTGCGGAAGTATGCGCAAGCGTTTCCGTAAGCCGGTAAGAGACCGGCATAACTCTTCTGCTGACCCGCCAGCAGAGGAGTATCCGATGTAGGATTTTGAAAAAAAGAAGCTTTCCTAATACGGATAGGTTAGTACTTATAATTTTTAATCCTATGAACATATAATAAAAAATTCTTCCCCTATATAAAAAATAAGTTTTTTTTTACAATATGTTCGTTTAGAATTTCCACCTACATATATACGAGTATATGTCAGTATATATATTACGAGGGTGTGCGCCGACCCCGTCGCCGCACCGCCAGTGTTGTAGCTGCGAATTGCGCAATTATTCGGAGCTGTTCGTAATTGGCGTATAACGCAGTAATTTTGAACAGCACGTGATATTGTCAATTACTGTGCATAATATGTATGTGACGATATGAAATTTCATGGTCTATTAACATCGTCGTTATTATAATTACGCGGTGCGTAGATAAACGAGCCTAAATTACGTGTACGCGGCTTCAGCGGATTTGGTTTGCCTCGTCGCTCTGCTGGCAGCTTCTGTACCGGCAGAGCTGGTTACTACACCGCATAGCAGAACGTTACTGGTGGGTGTAACATATTTATTTCTTAGTAATCATCGCAACGGGAAGATAATTAGCTTGTTAAGCTATTGGTTCGTCAACAACATACTAAACCTAAATACCAATATTTCAACTTAGCTCAAAGTTAACAAAATTATTAAAATTAACTGAATTATATGACAAACTAACTAACTATATTATATTAACAATAACTATAACTGATTATTGTAATGTGAAAGATTTAAGGCTCATTTCAATGAAATATATATAATATATTAATATAGTAGCATAAGCAGCGGGAGAGTGTTCGTGTATTAATTTATATTCTATTCAAATATTTTTAGTTAATTATCTTTTTTTTATTACGTGATTAAGCGACGAGACGAGCGGCACGTTCACTTGACGGTAAGTGATACACCCGCTCATAACGTGGCACTAGTGAGAATAATATACACTGCATCACATTGCGCTCGTCGCCTGAGACAAGATGTTGAGTCTCATTACCCCAGTAATTACACTAGCTACAGCGCCTTTCAAACCGAAACACGGTAATGTTTGCACACTACTCTTTGGCAGCACAAATAGGCGCTGCGGTGGTACCCACCGAGACGATCTCCGGCAACAGAAACCTACCACATGTAAAGACCTACCACCACTCCCCCACCATCCTTCATTGGTCTATATTAACAACGGACGTAATATAATAGTTTTCAATTCTGAAACATTGTTCAGTGGAAGCGATCTCACTGATCAATCACTTCTTATCAGCTCCCAACTGACGCCGGCCGGATCGCGATAGCTTGTCAATAACCGGGCATCGAACGGGCAATCACTCAGCGCCGTCCGGCTGTTGTCAGGTCAGGTCAGCCGGCTGTTTGCCTAGCTCTTATCGCAGCGCCCTGAACAAACAGCCCTGGAGCGGATGCGGTGCACGAAGAACCACCTCCAATTGGAATCAGCTCATAGCTTTATACAGATTCAGAATTACTATACATTATCTATTTAACCTAACAATTGGCATATATAAAATATTTCCACCTTTGTAGACACTCATCACGATATCTCTGGAACCATAAGGGCTGGAGATTTGAAATTTGGCAGGATTATTGCTTTTGTCCAGTATAGGTCACCTAAGAAGAGATTTCACAAAATTCCTCCCCAAAAAGCAGTTGCGGGGGTATTACTGCCACCAAAACCGTCAGGGAACAGATAGTTTACAATATGAGGTTAGTAGCTAAGTGGGTTGCAAAAAACTCAGATACCACCAAAATTTCAAAGCAGAGTCCTTCGTGAAAGAATACCAGCGGGTAGTCTTTGATGTAGAGGAGCGGTCATTACTGTTGTAAAAGTTGAACCAAAAAAATATATATTTTCTTAAAGCAAATATTTCATTAGTCGTCCCTAGTTAGTTGGTGTTCTGGTGTCTTGGCAGTATCGCTGCGTTCGGAATATCGACGTATGAGAGTCCTACACTACCAGAGCACTCTAGCAAAATAAAGTATTGATGATTAAGTGGAAGTAAAAGGGGTGTTATGGGTTCCTGCACAGCAATAGACTAGGCGCTGGCTCTCACCAAGCCTCATTGGGCCGGCGTGATGGGGAATGGCTCAAATCCTCCCATATGAACCCCTACTAACGAAGGTCGCACAAAGCCGCTGGATGCGAGCAGTGCATGACCCATCGATGGGGAGATCTTTGGGGGAGGCCTATGTCCAGCTGGGGACATCTATCTGCCGATGATGATGATGAATAAAGTCGAAGCAAAAACAGTTATATGTGAAATTGAGAGTAATTTTCTGGTGGTAGGTCTTTATTGTCGGAGACCGTCTAGGTAGGTACCGCCGCAGCTCCTATTGCAACCGACAAACAGTACTGTGCAAACATTACTGTGGTCCGGATTAAAGTGCGCTGTAGCTAGAGTTATTATTGAAATAACGAGACTTAACATCTTATGTCTCAAGGCGAGAGCGCAATGTGGTGCTATTAATACCATCTTAATTCACCACATTGTTATGGTCGGGCGTATCGCTTACCATCAGGTGAACGTGTCCGTCATCGCGTTGCTTTGTTGAATAAAAAAAAGTAGCAGCACTAGACACATGAAATTGGGTTCGTTTGATGCCAACAGGTAACAGATACTGAAAGTGACGTGTTTCGAGACGTTTACGTAATTAAGATAACTGGAAACAATGATGGTGATTTTCTCCACGTCTCGTCTCCAGTTCACGCCGGCTGTAACCGAGCCGCTTTTCATCCAGCTCCTAATGAGGCGATCCCATTGTCCCCGCGCAGACAATGTGGCCACCGACGTATTGTGTCTACTTCGATGATTTGCATTGTGTTCACCGATTTATTGCTCACTAGTTACCAAACCCGTCAGGCTTCCTGCTGGATGTATGATCATGTTATTTCACAGAACTTGGGGTTGGTGCCTATTGAATTTAAATTGATCTCTTTATGTTCATGGTTTGTAATCACAACTAGCAACATTAATATAGCTTATGATGGTATGACGACATAAAGGAGTGGACCAGGTTTAAATAACATCAGTTAAAAATAATAGCTGAGGATCAAATTGGTTTTCTCGATCTGATCGCCAAAGTTCAGTTTGATGAGGGCAACTGATGATGATCATAACTTCACTTTCATTTGTAATATAGTAATGGCTCATTTTTATCTTTATAACCTCCGTGGGGTCTCCATTGCTGGAGGATGTTTAAGCAAGAGAGACATTGTCTTTTTATACTGTTGAACAGTATGTTAGTATTACTGTATCTCAGTACCTAGGACGATTTAGCTAGTAAAATTCCTGCGGTAAAGATACTTAACATCTTATATCAAAGATGCGGTGCAGAGTGTATCACTCCATTGGTAAGGGCGAGGGTATACCTTACAATCAGGTAAACATTTCACCCATTTCGTGCTTTCAACGGACAATAAACAGAGTAACGATATTGTTAGGAAAATATTTTATAGTGGGGGGAGGGAAGGGGGTGAAAATAAACATTATCAATTTCGTTTATAATAGATGACACCAAAATAGCCGGAGCAACAATAAATCGGACGGGGACGGGGACGGGGACGGGGACGGGGACTGGGACGGGGACGGGGACGGGGACGGGGACGGGGACGGGGACGGGGACGGGGACGGGGACGGGGACGGGGACGCGGACGCGGACGGGGACGCGGACGCGGACGTCGAGGTATAATAGTGGCCCAGTCAAGGCCTGCAGTAATGAAAGCCGTTTGTCTGCGTAATGTTCGTCCAGGATAACGTCTAATATGAAATAACACCGTCTGCTAGGCGATAGGGTCATTACATATCTGCGGGCGGTGCGTCTTCATTTGGCGCTGATCGGGAGATATGGCCGGCGGAACGGCACAGGTGCTCCTTAACACCGGAAATATTTCATGCTGTATGCAAAGCGAACCGCATGCACCAGATTACATAACTAAACCTGATCAACCCTGCTAACGTTTCTTGGCTACCGTATGTATGTATGTTCTGCTACTGTATATCTGAAAATAGTTAGTATATTGATTCATCAGTGGAATGGTGCAGAAGTTTAAAATAGAGAGGGAGAAAGAGCCAATCCTACTAGTTGATGCCAAGTTGATGCCTTACCTTTTTTTTTGTATGTATAAAAGTAGATTTTAGTAGAACAATGTAAATATTGGCTTCAACAACTTCCCCATAATAAAACAAAGATATGAAGTGGCTGAAAACCAGCGCAGCGACATGCTACTGTTTCTTGCCTATTGTCCTGATGCCGTTGTGAAGATCTATCTTTGTTTGTGGTGATGTATAATATTGAAGTATTAGAATTAGCAACTACATGTAAATATATAAAGTTTCCGCAGATGATGCGGTATGTCCAGTAAATTGTGATCGCGGGCGCCGTCAGGGCAGGATCCGACAAATACCGGGCGGTGCCTGCAGCGGGCCGCCACAAAGCCCCTGCGATGCACTCGCCGCAAATTGAGTTACAAAACGATTCTTTCCCTAGCCGCTCGAGTGCGCCTCTCAAACTTTCACAAAGAGACCGGTTTTTTTCGTTGGCAGCAACAAAATAATGCTTCAATTCTTGGCGGTCAAAGACTTGGGGACGTCGCGTTTTGTTGAATATCCCGCTTGCAATTTTGAGATGAGCTCTCTAGAATCAGCTTATTATTAACCATCACTCAAAAAGAAGTGTACTTAACTGTTTAGTTATACATGTATTTGTATATTCTTGAAATAAGCTACGTATAAATACGAATCAGACACTCCTGTGTATTGTGAACAGCCCAAAGGAATATTTTGGTTGTGTAACAATGAGACAGTGGCTTGTGAAGCGTGGTCGCTCGGAATCCAACTGGCTCTCTTGAGAGAATGAATCGTCATGAGAAACACAATGATGCTGTTTTAGCAGCAGATTTACAACATGAAGGTGTTAGTCTCAGGTTAGTTCAAAAAACCTGTTTGCAAACAAGCTTACAACAAATTAGAATTTGTTATTTGCGAGTTGCAAAGGTATTTCAAGTCGACTACAAACAATTCAATTCTACAATTTTTACTAAATTTTCATCAAGCTACAACTATAAAAGGTAGTATATATTTTTAGCTTTCTAAACATTCAAAATAGATAACAACGCTTTGAAACTGAAGAGAATCAGGTTTAACAGATCTAATGCGGAGTATACTTTTCTAAGACCCGGATATTTCCCCTCGGCGGAGAGTTTATCTTAACTATTTAGGTCAGTTAACTGCCAAGTGCTGTTTCTGGAATAAAATAAAGGAAGGACTTTTTTTTGTGCTACTTTACTAGGGAGCTATTTAAATAAAGAATTGTTGTTGAATTTATGCGAACAACACAAAGTTGACAAAGAAGACGTGATGAAGTATCATAATACTGTTTTGATTAATAACCGGTTAATTGTGAAGTGGAAAGATGTTAAGTTTATGCATATAATAATGTAACTATAAATAATTGCAATAAGAGATACGACAAAATACTAAAAGTATGGAAAAAACTATAAACTAGCAATTTATTTCAGTTGTTAACCCTTAGATTTAAAAATTTTGTTAATAAAAATTCTTTCAATGTCCAAATCGTTTTAGAGACGTGTAACATCCCTCTTCAAGGTTTTTGCTGAAGATATCCCCGGGTATAGTTTGAGCAGCGGCGGCCGTCAGCGGCAGCAGGTGATGTCAGCTCGTGTTCGTTACGCCGGTTCATTAGGGCCGCCCTGCAGCGTGAGGGCGGGCGAGGTTCCGAGGGGTCCCCATTGTATTATCGCCGTCGCTACACATTTTATAGAGAGGAAATGTCGATTCAAATCTGACACTTCGATGGTAATCTCACCGTGATTGTTTTAAACAGAAATCTCTTCACCGGTAATTGGAATGTTACTGACAGATACGTCTATATACTTTCGAAGTGTATTACAATAATATTCATAGATATTATATTCCTCAAGAATATTCAACAAACAAAGATTATGTATATAACATTATAATAATATTAATTTAACATTTTATTTATTATATATTTAAAAGGGGTATAAGGGGTCCCGCACAACAGCTTACGGGACTCAAGCCAACCTCACCTGCTCCTGATGCACCCTGATAATTAACAAAGGAGGCTCTGGCTCCCACCAACCCGCATTGGTCCAGCGTTGTGGTGAATGGTACAAATCCCCCTATATGAACCCCTAGAAACTCTGTGGAGGAAGTCTGTGACCAGCAGTAGACCTCTATCAGCTGATGATGATGATAATGATTTTCAAGGCCTAGTTTCTGATTTTACTTCCTAGCAACGTAAATAAGTACTATGATGCTACTTACTCAGTCTCCAGCAGCACATACCTACTATCAATACCTATCCATAATAAAACGGAAACAATCTATATTAAACGATGAAAAGAATCCAACTGCAATATAAAACTTTACCGCCGCTGGGACGTCGCTACTGACACAGAAATCTAGGTTTAAGTGGAGTCTAGAACGTTTTCATTACCTAACCCGCGGCGGCGAAAATGAAGCCGCGGATCGATTCGACTTTGAAACAAGAGCTATATATCTCAAAAGTTGGGATGGAGACAGGCTTTCGAGGAAAGATAAAGAACCTATCACACTGTTACAGTTGCACTGCATATCATTGAAGTTACAAAGGACATCAACTTTTTATGATCATATCCTATCAGGTCAGATCCTATTCGTGCTTGACTACGATTATAGTTAATCAAACCACTTCATCAGTTTATATCTTAGGCTATGATGTAGTCTAATAGGAAAGCGAACTCGGCTACTAGGCTACAGTGGATGTTCAGCCAAGAAAGGCATCTACTAGTCAATTTCTGGGACACTATAGATACTATTTAATTACAACAGACAAAAACAAAATATTTTGATAGAAAACAGACGAAAAAATATTTTTTATCGTTTCTACTCATATAGTTGAAGTCTTCCTGGAGCTCGCTCTCGTTGCTTAGGCGACATTTAATTGAGAACCTCCCTCAGTATAGTCGGTTACAAATGATAATGTAAACTATGGCGGTTCACCTAAACTATGGCGTAGCGGTCGCGCAGGAAATTGATCGAGATCTGCGTTCAGTAGTAGCAATATTAAGATGAAACGAAGATCTGAGCTAAGAAAAATTAAAATGCCCAATGTGGTATTATCCTAAATCCTCCCAACAAAGTTCCTTGTACAAGTTTAAAGGCATTTCATTCAGTAACGTTTGCTATCAAATTGCTCCCGACTACCCAACGGGTGAGTAGCTTTTCAGGCGAACTTGGAAGAGTTTCATTTGTTACTACTATTGTAAAACTTTTCAGTGTTATTGCGGTTAAAATATTTCTTACGTGTTGATTTTGTAATAATATTGTTAGTATAATAAAATATAAACATTTTTAAAGTTCCTATTGTCACTGGAGTTTTTTAACAAAATAGATTAATTTGCTATTAGACTGAGAAGTTCTGGTGGTCCTTGCCATTAGCTGTCCATTGTAGACTTACCTAAACCATTCGCAACATAACCAGTTAAAGTCGATGTTGTACATATTAAAAGTTATAATTGTCAAGTTAAACGCTTTTATAATTTTGCTTAAAGAGAAACTTTCTTACGTCATACACAGCATTCACTTCTGCCTTTAAACAAAATAAAATAGATAATACAATGTTGAATGGAAATTGATAAAAGAAGTAACTTTTATCAGCATCATCATAATCAACCGATAAAAGTCCACAACTGGACATACTAATTCTATGTATTTGTTATTTATTACATTTCAAGCCATCACTATTGGATATGGCTCGGTCAGAATGGCAAATGCATTCACTTGGCTTACTGTCTTGTTCGTTGACGTCGCCGGAACCGTAGATAGAAAATTATCGC
This sequence comes from Ornithoptera alexandrae, assembly GCA_029030555.1. Taxonomy (NCBI): domain Eukaryota; kingdom Metazoa; phylum Arthropoda; class Insecta; order Lepidoptera; family Papilionidae; genus Ornithoptera; species Ornithoptera alexandrae. The sequence continues at coordinate 12,338,221 of JARDVY010000030.1, read as the reverse complement.
TATATGTAATATGTATGCTTAGCTCAGGCTCAGTGACATCGGAAAAACAGCATTGAAGACGAAAATTTTTATGGGCCATCAATCCCTTAGTAAGTTTTACGACGTGCCGGCGCTAAAGGTGCCGGCGGGTTGCGATCAGGAGACGCGGCCCGGGCCTCGTAAACAATAAAACTCTCGCCGCATACCGATCAGGAAATACTTGTTATTTATACAATCCCGCTCCAGATCGTAATCTTTCAAAGCCATCCCTTTCCCTTTACCCCACCACCGACCTCTCTCCCGGCGGGATTCCCCGTGACCTTACTTTTCCCCGGGCCCATAAAACTCGGAGGACTACTTTGAATAATTTTGTTAGTTCTACAGTCTATAATCCCGCGAGCCTATGCAAATGTGGGTAGATTGAGTTTGAACAGAGGAGTTGAAACAAAATGCGTCATGCTGAAGGAGAACGGTGTAAATTGGATGTGTATGTTCAGATTTATATGACGGAATAAAAAAAAACAAATCCCTATAATGTCTTTTTTAAGACAACAAATGCAGACAACGTTTTCAATGCAATCAACCCTTTTAATGTAGTTTCAGTTAATACACGGAGTAGTAAGACTAGATAGACATTTAATTATAAACATATTTAGTTCACTTAATTTTTAACTAATTAATATTTTTTCTAAACACTAGAGAAGTTTTTTATATTGTTTCATTGAAATCGTTTGAGTTTTATGAAAAGATGCTATGTTACTGTACCGTTGTGTAAATCACAACTTGAAATAAGTAAACGTAAAGGAATCATAAACACGTGTGCAAATTGGAAGGAGTTGTCCAGATGTGTAAGAGTGTTTAAATGTTTTGACCGACTCACATCGTTAGCTCCCCTCGCGGAGCAACCGATCAAGTCGTCGATTGTCCATTGAATACGCTTGAGGGTAGTTGATGAGACTTCAAGAAAACCCGTCGCTCCCCGCTGCGCTTACCGAAATCGTTGGTGTCCCGCTGACTGTGGATAGGGAGAGAATTCTATCGGATTACCGTAATACAGATTTCACGTGTAGAAAAACATTTATTTCATACTGTTTTATATGATAAAGCGTCGACTCGAAACACTCCTCAAAACAATGTAGATGTAGATCGCCTAGAGTCAGAACTACAGCTCTGTAATCTTGGGCTAGTAAGAATAGGAGTAAGGTAAGCCCTACCTGTCGTAGAAGGCGACTTAAAGGGTCTAGGAGTTTCGCGGGCCTTGAGGGTGGTGGCTATTATCGCTCAACAAGTGAACCTGTGTGGGACAACGTATGATTCAGCGATGTTGCCTTAGAGGGTTAGTTTCTTCGCCAGAGACCTGTTAACACAAAGGGTCGAGCGGCACCGCTGCTTTCTATAAAAGATCCCGGAACCTCTCCGAATGCACCGATGTAAACCACCGAGGAGGTTTTAGTGAGTAAGAATCTCATATAACTCTGACTTTCCCCCAGAAGCAGATCTATTATCTTTTCAAGACTCCTCCCCTGAAACCAAAAAATAGGGTTAAAACAAAGTTGCCTTATTCAGCTATAACGACAACTGGAACAAAATATCGTTTTGCACACAATACAAACTAAATAGAATCTTTACTAGTATTATTTATAGCTAGTGCTATTATAGGACTACAGAGAGCCGTTTGAAATCATAAGGAAAATAGGATGTTGGCTTCTTCTTCTTCTTCTTCTTCTTGAAGTGCCTCTTCAACTAGTGAAGGTTGAAGATCAGCGTAGTACAGTCCTTTCTATCTCTGGTACGGCGGAACAATTCTGACGCCCCAGATATGCCAGTCCATTCCCCGACATTCCTATATATTATTATATATTTAGGGTGTTGTAGTGCTGTGTGAACGTTTTGAGTGGCACTAAACTGTTTGTTAGTGACCTTCCTACACGTTTCTTGAATTCCTTTCTAAAAGTGATCATAAGCTTAGAGACATTGTTAAGTAGTTATTTTAATTATCCAATAGCCTGATACAGGTTTAGTAATGTCTTTGATAACAACATATCGGTATATAAACGACGGTACTCTGGCAGAGGTTAACTTTTTAAAGCGCAACTCATTAATTACTATTAGGGCTGATTAATGGACGATTCGGCGCTAGTCTACCAAGTAATTCGCCGTCACCGCGCCCCCGTCCCACTGAACTTTTCACTCAAAACTTTCAGCTGGATCCGGCGGGCCATAATGAGATTACTAATTATCGATTTGGCCCTGAGCGGCCCTTTAAAAGATTACACTCAAATAACTCAGCGTTAAGTAATTAAGTCCAATACTTTGATTCCAATTGTTCAGAGCTCCGCTTTATAAGGGAACACGCTCCTTTGTTACCCCCACCCCTTGGTTCACTTTCTTTGCGAAGCGTCTACTTAAATTCGAACGGAATTATATTTGCCGAGTTTCTTTTGATTCTAGTTTCTTTGTAAATTGAATTGGGCGATTTAGTTTTAAATCTAAGCTGACCTATTTCTCTAAATAGCTCCTAGTTTTAATCTTATTCGATCCTGCGAAAAATAAGACAGTTGACCCGGTGCCATCGGGGCAGAGTAACTGTTTCATACGGCTGAAGATGAACACAAATTTGCGAACCTGACGGCCGACCTCCAGGAATGGAGCGGCACTTTAAGAGACTGCAAGATTGGCATTAGAATTTATTATACTTTATTATAGTTTATGAAGTATTTAAAAAAGGGTAATAGTTAACTACCCTCCAGTACCTCATTATCAGTTATTTGATATCGGCCTTCTAAGTCCTAAGTCTACAAGAAGCGTGATTTCCTGTGAAACTTTTGTCATGGTTTTTCTCTTTTAACTGCTTTTGGGCCTTTGTTAATCAAGTGGCAGGTTTTCCGCTTTTATTAATGAAGAATTTTCTTGCGTTATAAGAAGGATTTAATCAATTCTAAGGGGAAATTAAATATTAAAGAGAAATATCTTAACAGAAATTTGGCTCATATTAAACCGCACCCGTGTGAAGCCGGGATGAAATCTTTGTATAATTTAATCCGCCGGACTGTGCCGTGTATTCCTGTATTATGTTTACGATTTAGTTTTGATAGCAGGTCTGCCTGTCGCAAAACGAAACATAACAAAGCCCAAACATTGCGTCGCACCGGACGGGGATGAAGGCAGCGCGTGACTGAAATTAACGAGCAGCAGGTAAGTAAATGACACAACGACTTCCGCCGATTATGAAATGAAAATATCGATTAGGTACCTAAATTTCTGATACCTCCCAGAGGTTTTCTGGCTTAGAAAGCATAATTCCATATCTGATAGTGAGTTTTGTTTCTTCGCCAATCACGTGAATAATAGTGAACGTGGCAACATGGGAACAGAATGATGGGACGCGGAATGATTTGTAGATGATTATAGGTTATTTATTTTTTGAATTTCATAGATCCTTCATCATTGTATTTATAATTAACTTTTATAAGCATTTTCATTGCGTGTTATTTATGGGGTTGCTATAGCAACGGTTGCTATTGGAAGTCACTTTCGGTTGCGATTGTTGGGGTCGCGTTGGAATTGTTTGATGTGCGTTGGTAAAAAATTGGCAAGTATCATATCAATAGATTTAGATAGTTTAGTTCTTTTACTAGACCTCGCGATCAGAACTTACATTGGTAGTAATTGGCACCTCAAATTAGTTACCTTTATTGGTTAAGGTACATTATCTTATCTTGAAGACGTGCGCTGAGATTATTTCTGACAGTACTTGGATCTTTCCGAATGTTTTGTGTCCTTTCTTCTATGATGTGCATGGGATATACATTTTCTGCTTAAAGCTAAATTCCTATTCTCACAAGGTTTCGTCTTCCCCTGCCTTGAACATTGCATTCGTATAGGATAGGATTCGCTGCCATCTATATCATCTGGTTATATAATATTAAAATAATTTTGATACCAAATTAAGATTTTCATACCAAATCAAAATAAAAATTTATGTAAGTCTTCATGTGAACAAAAGAACATTCATTTCATTTCTGTTCCAGCCGAGTATATCTATTCTTCTTGTCACTTCATATCTTTATTGATAGCTTTATAAATTGTGGAGTTATAAAGATCTCTATCAGTTCAAGAATCATCTCTTCTTCCCTTAATCTATGGCAGTTGAATTAGATTTAGACAGTGTTTAAACCTGTACTGGTCGGGAGTGCGCGCCAGCTTTCACGTACCGGTGATGTTCCTGAACTCCGCCTTCGATTAGCATAACTCGACCTGCTTGTTATTAACCATTTGTATTATATTCATTATTTTACTGGCTTTTAGTGTACTAATGTTTACCGCCACGCCTTTAGGAACGCTTATTTGGATTGGTGTAAGATTGTAAAGTCCCACATCTCAAACTGATGACTGCAGCATGGAACTGTATACACTTTTAGTTGTTATGATTGGAGTGTATTACTCATCGCCAGATATATCACATTCTTGTCTTCTCACAAGATAGAGTATTTAAGAATAACTTTGCCATATCGTCGTTCTGAAAGCGGTTGTATTATTCAACGAAACAACGAGATTAATAAGATGATGGTATGTTGTACGCCTGCATATAACAACGTGGCTATAGTTAGGATGGTATACACATCATCACGTTGTGCTCGTCGGCTTGAGGGATAATGATGTTAAGTCTCACTACCCCAGTAATTTAATTACTTACAGCACCCTTGAAACCTTGATACAGCAATGTTTACTCACTACTGCTTGTCGGTTGCAATAGGAGCTGCGGTGGTACCTACCTAAGCTGTCTCCGGCAGCTGAGACCTACCACCGAAACTTCAAACTTCGTGCACCTCCAATTAAATCTAGTGAGTGAATAGAGATTTTATCTATTTCCGTTTCAATAAAAAGTGTAATATGAAATTAAGTTTCCGCCGCGCGGCGCCTTTGGCTCAGGTTGATTTATTAATATTATTGTCTTTCCGGTGACCGCGGCGAGTGGCCGGGCGCGGTCCTGGGGCAGCCAGTTCATAATTTACTGGGCCTGCCGCCCTCGATAGGCGGCTTAGTTTGAAGCTTGACATATTTATGGCCTTTCAAAATTCGCTCTAGCGAGTAACCAATTTAAGGTTTATTCGCTAGAGGACGCTGCTTGCAGCTTTTCCAGCGCCTGCTGCAGTTGGTATCTTAGTATATGGAACGAGCCTGAAATTGTTAATGTGACACTAGGATTTCATAATATTCGCATGCTAACAATTGTATAAAGCGGAAGATACGGTTTAAGGGTGCTTTTCATTTATTAACTACATAAAGCGCGATGAGAATTATTTCTTTATTATTAGTGCCCAAACCATGTAGACCACTGTGGATGAGAGCAGCAGCGAAACTTAAGGTCATTTGATACTTTGTCTCTAGGCATCACCGTCTTTAACGTTACTGTGTTCTCGTAGCACATTGGATGCCGTAACCAGGAGTAAACTCTACGGGGTAGGATATATTTAGACCTCCTCGCTTCTTAGTTCGTAAACACAAAAAAGTCGATGTACCAATCTGTCTCGTAAAACGGTTAGGAAGATAAATGACAATGGATCCAAGTTTGAAGTGTCGATAACATTAAGTTCAGCTTCTTGGTAAATGAATATTATGTACTTTGTTTCTTGTTAAGTGTAAAAAAATGTCTGCGACTCCTAGGGCACATTTACTGTCAAGGAAACTGAGTACTTATTCATTACCATTTTCTTAATGATGAACCTGGTTATTTAGCATTTTAAAGTGCACCGTATAAAGTAAAATTCATGAACCCGGAAGGTTACACTTCATAGGCTTTTATGGCGGCGGAACCCGCCGAACGGGCGGCGTATCTCGACGAGCATTTACTCGATTACCCACAATACCTTTAATCGCGATGTTTTTACAAAAGACGAGGAAAATTTTGCAAAAAATGTATAAGAGGCGAAACGACAAAATGTCTTATTGCTTGTCTTTCTTAAAATTTTGCGCCGAAAATCAACAATTCAATTCGACGAGGCTTATAAAGTGGAGACATGGATTCAAGCTTATGATATACTGCTGGTTGTCGCTTCATAATCGCTTTGATTTTCTTCGACTGCATCCAGTTTCCTGAAACATATAGATTAACATATTCGTTACAGCTCTTTAAGACGTCCTCGCAGCTCGTAGGGCGATTACGTTGAACCTGTTTCCTCTGCGCATCTCCGCATTTTTGATTTGATCGCGCAGAGATACTCCAAACATCGTCCTCTCTATCGCCCGCTGTGTGACTCTGAGCTTTCTTATAAGGCTCATAGTTAGCAACCAAGTTTCGAAACCGTAGGTCATAACTGGCAACACGCACTGTTCGAAGACTTTGGTCTTCAAGCACTGAGGGAAGTTTCCCGAACGCTGCCAATCCCAGTTGGATTTGGCGGTTTATCTCTTCCTCGAAATTGGATCTACCTAATTGGACCGTATGCCCCAGGTATACATGATAAGCAACTGAAAGACCGTGTTTTGTGGAATACATTACAAGAGACCTATGTCCAGCGGTGGATGTCCATCGGTTGAAATGATGATGATATACTTTACAGTATGAAGGACAACGTGGGAGTTTAAATTTGTCAAACTTACTGATCTTATGACCTTATGACGTTGGTGAAGATTAATTATATAGTAGATTTGTCGAATAAATAGAGAATAAGTAGGGATGATGTAATATCGGCGAGTAACCCATGGTACGAGCTATCGGCAAATACTCGTAAAAATCTCTCGATATTATCCGAGCAATAGGTTTAATGTCTTATAAAGAAGGAGCGGAGCGGGTAGGGGCGAGGCGGCAGGGTGGACGGTGGATGGAAGCGGCGGAGCTCTGTTCAAATATTCGCGATTGTCATGAAAACCGAGCGGAGGACGTCTGTAATTCTCCGCGGAGTTAACGCATTCGTTTCATCCAGTTTTGTATTGTATTTAACTTTATATACAGACACTGTGCGTCCTGCAGTGGCATTTAATTTGGGAATAGCAAGTGTTTCTAAAATGGCAAATTTTTGGGGATTTTAATGCGTAACTTCTAGCAAAATACAGTGCAAAATATAGGCAAAGGAGCATGCCGTTTACGTAACCTTTCTCATTGATAGTCGCAACCCCTGAGTGGTCGTAACTACATTGAGGATAGATATCGAGGAGGTATTGTGTGATAATTGAGGCTCTTTCCTGAGCCTTTTCATTCCGCACACCATTTTTTATTAAACAGTTGTGTATAACATTATACGATATCAGTTTTCCCACGGATACAACGCCGTAAGACGTGAATTTGCGTGTCCGCACTTTTCGTCCAGTTTTCAATCAACCTCTTTTTATTCCATTCCCTTAATCCGCCCCCGGCCATGGATCCGTGTTTGGTCTACTTTGTACTTTGTTCATGGTTAGTTACAAAGAACTTTTCTATTCGAATTTAAATTCATGTATTCAGTAAGGAAGTTCAAGTATCTATTTTTGCGTATCGGAATAATTTTGGTACGAGCTTTCAGTTATATATTATATTTCACGTGATGCTCACCCGGAGATACGTCTCCCTGTATCTGTAGTTTCACTAGTTAAAGAGGTTTGCAATATGTCTCTCAGAGTTGACTGGCAGATAACGCCAATTAGGTATTGCGTCCGCTTCTCTTTACTATGTACTGCGAAGAAATAAATACTTTTAGCGGCATCAATGATGCTGTACCTACACTGTAACAAGCAACTTTTTACGAGGGAAAATGGTATTATTATCCAGCTTGTCATTTGAACTTTCTGCTCAGATAATCAAAGCAGCGTGTTTATGTACAAAAAGATGTAACTAGATGGCGTTGTGCCGCCATAGATCATGATATGGTTTTGTCGCGCTGCTTAGATCTGCTTGCGACTAGCGCCGAATAAAGGGACTCATATACCCGTACCGACTGTTTCATTTCGGGGCTTATTGGGATCATGTACACAGCGCGGACGAAATAATTAAAATAGGTTTTTATACATTAATGTTACAGATGCGTTTTGCATTAAATATTTATTTTATTTTATGGCTAAGGCAAAAGGAAACGATTCAAAACTTCCTCATCCGATTCCACATTTGTGGTTTAGCCGACATTCCCATAACTTGTCATATTTGGTAAATGTAGAATAGAGGACGTGTTAATAGAAGTAATATATATGAATAAATTCGTAGCAGGGCCGGCGACAGTAATTCAGGTCTCCACATGGTATTAATCACAGACTCCGGCACCTGAAAGACCACGCGCCGCCGCCGAGCGCGCCGGCTGCGGCCGCGGGAGGGTGCGCCGCGACTGCAGGCGGGTTGCCTCCTCTCTGGCCGTGTTAAAGTCTGCTCTTATTTGACTTTTTAATTTCACAAGGTAGTGATAACTCTTTAGAAAAATTTTAGAGTTTCAACAAGTCTGTTTTTATCAATAGAAACAGAAGTAAAAGCTAGACAGGTATTTGTTTACACAAAATAGAATGTCGTAGTTAGTGACATTACTGTCAGGGTTAGCGGGCTTTGTAAAGAGTCCGGAATGGACGACAAGTACGAGGGGCTCGTATTTGTCCTACTACTAAAGCGAGGATGTTGGGGAGCGTTACAGCTGTCCCTGGAACATGCTTAGGCGTAGTGCAAGGAAGTACCAGTTCTTTTATAGGAGAGCTTGGGGCCCTTCGAAATGCCCTTAGGATGACCCTCGTCTCAATGAGATCAAATCCCATATAAGCTGGACTTCCTCCCAGAAGCAGGGTATCGTTTAAAGATTTCCCACTCGATAAAAAAAAGTTTATAAAATTACACAAATAACACCATATCGATTAAAATCTCATAGCGTTAAGCAAAAGTCGACAAACGTATTTTTAAATAGCACGAGGTGGTTCTTCAAGACAGGTTTATGGATCACAACACTATTCCGGTTTACGCGCAGCTAGCGGTCCGACCCCACCCCCGCCGCTCCACCCAACAACGCGTGTTAATCAGACAGATCACGGCTAATTGCCGACTGGAGTGTGAAATGCGGGCTTAGCGATGAAATTATCAGCAGTTTAGCGTTGATTTATGCTTGATTAAAAGCAGCTAATACCTTCGGGCTGGCGAGGGGCGCGCGCCGTGCTTGTGCATACAGCCTCCTATTCACCTCTACGAATACAATATTCAAGGCTAAGAATGAAATAAAAAATTGATTCGATTTTACCTATTATAATCGAGACTCCAAACAGTTGATCCAAACTGAATACATTACAGGAGATCCGTCTCCCGCATCGTCTATCAATTGAGATGATGATGATAAACAGCGACTTCAGTAATGTTGAATATTATACTTCATTGCCATTGTGACAATTTTAAGTTTCTATTATAATTATTCGTATGGCACAGCTACTAACAGATTACCTCGTACCTCACACAGAGGTCCCTGGTTCGATTCGACGTTGGAGTATGTTTTCTATGCCTCCCCATTATCAGCTACCTTCATATAGTAAATCTGCCACCGTGACAGCATTCCTTTATTTCGGCTGTCAAAATATCATCACATCAAGAGAGGGACTGTTTGAGTCCAATGGCTCCCAGCTACATATGAGTAGCAGGTTATTTTGTTTCAGCATGCTGCATCATCCACTTATATGTAACTTGTAAAATTGGTGTCAAATTACATAGATATAGTGAAAATACTAAAGGTTATTCGTTACCTTCTACATCTGATAATTAGAGGCGTAAAATTGACCCTCGATACTGTATAAACAAACTCGACAGCAATAAGGAGCTGGCCGTGGTAATGAGTATCAGGATGAATGGGGTGCCCCGATACAGATTTGTATCCATAATGGTTTCGCAGCAGCCCCGGCGGGCGGTCCCATTTCAGCGGCGTAATTGGCAACCCCCGCTGTTTAGGACCACCTCCGGTACTTAGGTGCGCTTTGTTGGATCTATTTTTTTCCGTAGTGTTACGTATCATGCGATCAGTGTTGCCATCTATTAAACTGATACCCTTGGATATATTTTGAGAAAAAAAATCTAATGTAGCTACGGTTGACTTAACATTTAATACAACAGGCTTCAGGTGCAATGTGCTTTGTAAATATCCTGAGTCGGTTTATCGCTTACCGCCTGGAGAACTTTTAGTTGATCTGGAATCCTAGCAAGTAACATTAGTTTAGCAATGATAAGTAATATTATAATCATGAACGGAAGGTATTTTATTCCTGAATCAGCTTATAAAGCATATATAAACTTTATCGAAATATGGACGGAAATTCTAGTTAGATTTTCGCAGATAAACTGACACACGTAGATGTACTTACATTTCCGTGGATGCTGAACAACCGTACGACATTAAAACGTATAGATAAGTTGAACACGGTAACAGATGAGCCTGTCTGTGCGAAATGAAGCTGTGCCTCCGCCGGCCGCCGGCACACGTCGCTGCGGATTCCCCAATACGTCAATTCGCGCCGAGCCGCCCGCAACACAAAGCAGCTCGCACCTGCTGCTCGCTGCTCGCTGCTCGCTGCTGCTGCTGCTGCTTCATATTGTACTGATTGCAACGAAAGTACACTGCCAACCGGTTATATTTTATTCACTATTGAATCTTTTCACATTTTTATTACTTTAAATAAAATAGATAACTACAAGAAATAAGTTATGTAAGTATCATGTATTTAGGTTACTATAAGTCTGACGACCATCAAAAGTTTTAAGTTCCTAAATGAGAAAGAAATAAAATTGGTAGAGAGCTAAATCTAATAATATCTGAATCTAATTGATGATAATCTTCGAACGACTAGAATAAATATAGCAACACTGATGTTGATGGGCCGCTGGTTACGGGAAGGATCAACCAGTTTAGAGATGTTAAGGGTAAGCTTAGTTCTAACAGTGGCGTTAACTTTGGTTAGTATCATCACACTTTTATATATTTTTAGCTCCAGACTAGACATCTAGATATGTATTATCATCTTCTCCCTGTCCTTTTTCTACTTCATGAATAGTATATACAAAACGTGTCCTGTCGCCTGACACGACTTCTCCTTGATCAAGCCGTTGTTGCTAAATCTTCGGTTAAGAAGAGCAAACTGGCATCAATATCTAAATCGTTAACTAACCATTCCGTGACCTTCAGCTCTTAGTCGCCCTTTACAGTCACTGCTCAGTCGGTGCTACACAGCAGTACATACACAAATATATAATTAGATAAATACATAAACGTGTGCAAGTGTACGGTAATGCATACAAGTTGACGTATTGTTTAAATAATTAATGTGTATATATTTGTCCCGCTGTCCGTACGTCAGGAGTCGCGTTGTCCTGAATTCAGTATTCAGGCCCGAACCGGCTCCCGCCTCTAATTGATTCCCAATCTTTGTAATTTGCGAATACGTTTTAATTATTAACGCCTCAATTTCTATTAACTAAATGACCCAACAGTCAATTGTTTAATAATACATAATGAATAGAATAAATGATTTATTTCTCATTCATCAGCGATGGTAGACCTCTGTTGCCATTGGTTACCGAACAGCGATAATGATGTATTCATAATATTACTGACGAGCCTTAAAATCTTAAATTTCACTTATATTATATTACAGAATAATAACTGTTTTAAAAAAGATATATATGAGTAATTGTCGAAATTATAAGAATATTTTAAAATAAAAAAAAACAACAATAGGGTGGCGATAAAAAAAAACTCAGGCTCTGTATGGTACAAAAATATCAAAGTGACGAGTACAACGTGGTGCAGTGTTTATCCTAATTAGTACCATGTTGTTACGGGCAAATGTATAACTTACCATCATACGAATATCACACTCGTCTCGTTCAATTAAAAAAAATATATATAGTAAAAAGGTTGCGGTACCAGAAGCCGTGCCTCCAGCACGCCTTCTTCAATTGCACCCGAGCGGATTATTCAAAGCGATCTCACCGTTTAGAAATCACGTCTGTGGAGATCTCCAGCGCAAGTCATAAGCGATAGACTTACACACCTATTCTTGGTGAGAGATTTTACATTATCTTCAATGTTGTATGTTATTTTGTTGAAGGTACGACGAAAACCTCTAAAGTGAACCTCTTTATGCCTTCAATCAGAACTTCGAACATCACCGTCTACCGTACGCCTGTCCATAACAACGTGGCACTGGTTAGGATGGTATAAACAGCATCACACTGCGCTCGTCGCTGTAAGATATAAGACGTTCAGTCTCTTTACCACATTAACTTCACTCGCTATAATAACCTTCAAATACCATGAGGTTTGCAGTGCTGTTTGTCATCTGCAATAGGAATTGCGGTGGTACTTAGACGGTCTCCAGCAACAAAGATTCAACTTAGGTACGGAACTTTGATATCAGTTTTATAGGTTATTAAGCGATAATAAGACTGTGGATGGTAAAGAGTACTCGTGCAGATTATAATGGCTCTTCTATGATAACAACTGGAACACAGCAATAACGTTATCTTGCCGCCAAACACAATTATTTCGTTAATCCTACAAGATATGCTCTTATGATGATAGATGGGGTGTAAGGGTTCCCGCACAACATCTTACGGGTTCCAATTCAAACTCACCTGCAGGTGGTGTATCTTGCTAATCAACAAACGAGGCTCTGGCTCCTACCAATCCCAATGCGGGTGGGGCCAGCGTGGTGGGAAATGACCCAAGTCCTCCCATATAAATCCCCACCCGATTGATGTCGGGATCTTTGTTGGGAGGCCTATGTCCACCAGTAGACGTATATCGGGTGATGATGATGATGGGACTTAGGTAATATTTACATGTCGTTCATAAAATTGTAACAAAATGGTCGATTATTCTATAATTATAAGTATCTCTGTATTTCAATATAAAGTGGATTTGAGGAACAATGAGGTCAGAGATAGAAAATGGTAAAGCTTGCGCGCGCATAATATTCCGGCATGTATTTGCCCGCCAGGACTGCGTTATTGTGGCGATAGAATAACGTTATAACAGCGATTGTGAGCTAGGTAGTTAGGATTTGAAGAAACTTTATCGCTATTTGAACTCCACTTATGTAGCTTCGAAGTCAGGAAACGGACCACCATCTTACAAGGCTTAGCCGCTTCGTTAAGTACAAGTATGTATAATGTGAAATATACATATAAAAGAAATTAAGTTGTTTATTACTTGTATAGAAACTCTTAACGCTTATATCTTGAGGTATACGAAGAACTCAGTTGCATGCAACTGTTAAAAAAAAACTAGTGTCTGCGGAAGGTAACAATGGTTAGAAGGTGACGGCCGTGTCAGGCTGCGCCGCGCAGTGAAGGGGGTTCGTTGTTTAGTTTTCTTAGCCGTAATGTCTCTTCCGCCGATTGTGAAGCCAGTCGGCGCAGGGATGATAAATACTTGTTTAAAAATCACAATTTATTGCAGTTTAATAAGTACTGCAAAGTAGGTGGGTGTTAATGAAGAAACAATGATAAATAGTTAAGCAAAGATGATAATGAATTTAGATACGTTGTAGTCCTACGCAGCCCAAGTAACCCGTACCGGAAAGATATTAGAGGTATAAATTAAGTTCAAAAAAATAATAGTAATAGTATTAACAGTAGCCAAGGGCAACCAGTAGTTATAGTTACGTATACGTAAATTTCTGTTAAGTCTTGTGGCGTAAAAATAGTTTTAGTTATTAGTTAATTTGACGATCTTATCATTAGCAGGTCCTTACCGCTATCAAGTAATGCTATCCAAACAATATTTCTGTTGAAAGGATAAACTATGGAGCTGGTATAAGCTATCGTAAGTTTAAGGGAGGAGTGCAATGTGGTGCAAATAATAACCTGAGTAACATCGCTTTGTAATATAGAAAAGTCAAAAAATGATTATTAAATTTTCATACATTGTGTTTGCCGTTTTGACTGTAAATTAGATGGCTCAGTTACCTTGGCAATTTCTGAAGTTTCTTTATATTGTGTAATAGGCAGCGGATTAGTATTGGGAGAAAGCCGCGCAAGCAGACGAACGAGTTGAACAGATGAATAATATTCTTCAGAGAAGTTGAAAAGTTGACGCCTAATTAAAGTCTCAGAATGTGGAGCCGCTGCGCGCTCTGTAATGAAAAATTCCGCGCCCGCGTATACACAGCTATTTCACTTAATGAACTCACCTTTATTCAATTCAAAGAAATGAAAGTCCATAATGAGCCAGCCCTCAAAGCGCACGCGTCTCCGGCCGCGCTGGAAATTTCCTTTCAGGCAACGAGCGCTGAGACGCTCGCAAATGAATCGGCTGGAGGGCCGGCCCCGGCTCACCCGGCCCACCCGGCTCACCCGGCTCACCCGGCTCCGCGCTGCAGCAGGTAACGTGCGCTTGGAAAGAGTGAAGCTTAAACCGAGCCAATGTGCCGGCGAACACAACTACGGGAGACTGAAGCAGCACACACAACGCGATCTAGATATATCCCTAAGCTTTAATGACCTGATGGCAAGCGATACGCCTGTCCACAACAACGTGGCGATAGATTGATATACACAACGTCACATTGTGCCCGTCGCTTTGAGATATATGATGTAAAGTCTCATTACTCCATTTTACTAGGTGCAGCGCCCTTCAAACCTACCTAGACGGTTTCCGGCAACGGAGATATACTACCTGTAAATGTCCTCTTAACGAAAACTTTAATATGTTACGAAATCGACTTGGAAACTACGACTATCTTACTTACCTGTAGTGTCGAAGGTAGTTTATATACACATTGTGACTATGTACAGCAGCGGACGTCCATCGGTTGCAATGGTGATGGTAATGACGTCATGACTGACTGATCCGCCATGTGCTGATTGTACCTGCGCTGGATGCTGGATAAGCAAGATATAGTCACCGCGCATTCGTAACATTCTATTTAATAGGATGCGTTGTATGATATTGTTATCACTATGCGTATGTATGATAAGGGTCGGTTACCATCACACGAGCATCTCGTTTCGTCCTTCGTTAAATAAAAAAATTTAAATTAAACAGTAATTGTAAAATTTTGATAGTTTAAAGGTCGCATTAATTAGTCAAATTATTAATCAAGTTTAAACCACAAGAAGTCTACTACTTCTAGATATTGTTGAAGTAGTAAAAAAATTGTGTTTAACTAATTGTTGTGACTTTTAAAGGACGCTTCCAGTCTGGAATCCTTTAGACTTCTTCTATATATCTATGTAATATCTTGTACATAGTTTCATTATAAAATGTTTACTTAAATTTTTTTTAAAACTTAACTAACTAACAAAATAAATGATTAATCTAACATCAGTTTTATTGTTACAGGTTATATTACACCGTTTGTTGAGGTGAGTGAGTTAAAATATTTAACAGTTAATTTATTCCGTAATCTACTCCTGTTCCGTTACAGCATCGGTCTTGATTAGGATTCATCGGCATTACTTGTAATATATAAATTAAAAACTGCTCTGTTTCAAAGCGAGCCCCTAATTAAATAATTAAGTAGGGGAAGGGGGGGTGGGGTGGTGAGTAAATTTCTGTTGTGTATCAGGTCGACGGGGAGAGGCCGAAAGTGCGTTAATACCGAATTAATTCCCGATGTACCTCTTTAATTAGAGGCTGATTAGGGGATACACCTTGTTTATAAGTTCAATTAAATTAATTTTACTTTACACTGAATAGATAACGTTCATAATTTGAACATCTTTATTCTCTTAATTAGATATATTAAACATATACTTTTACTATTGGGAAAAAAAGATACAAGTTGAAGCGGGAGTAAAAAGTATTACCCCGAGGAGGACGATGGCTGGACGTGGTCTCCGGTCATTGAAATACTCATAAGGCTGGTAGGGTCGGCAAAAAACAGACTCCGGGATGGTCTGTTCCAGCATAGCGTTAGCGAGGCTTTACTTCCCCCTAGAAGTCATTACGTAGAGAGATTACCCTCCGAAACCTAAAAATAAGAAGTAAAAAGTGTTGAGTGTAATACCTATTATACTCTGTAAAATTTAAAAAAGTGTTAGGAATTAAACACTTTTAATATTAATATATAACCACTAATAACAGTTTGCTTATCTATGTATAAAAGTTACCGGTAATACCTATTATACTCTGTAAAATTTAAAAAAGTGTTAGGAATTAAACACTTTTAATATTAATATATAACCACTAATAACAGTTTGCTTATCTATGTATAAAAGTTACCGGTAATACCTATTATACTCTGTAAAATTTAAAAAAGTGTTAGGAATTAAACACTTTTAATATTAATATATAACCACTAATAACAGTTTGCTTATCTATGTATAAAAGTTACCGGTAATACCTATTATACTCTGTAAAATTTAAAAAAGTGTTAGGAATTAAACACTTTTAATATTAATATATAACCACTAATAACAGTTTGCTTATCTATGTATAAAAGTTACCGGTAATACCTATTATACTCTGTAAAATTTAAAAAAGTGTTAGGAATTAAACACTTTTAATATTAATATATAACCACTAATAACAGTTTGCTTATCTATGTATAAAAGTTACCGGTAATACCTATTATACTCCGTAAAATTTAAAAAAGTGTTAGGAATTAAACACTTTTAATATTAATATATAACCACTAATAACAGTTTGCTTATCTATGTATAAAAGTTACCGGTAATACCTATTATACTCCGTAAAATTTAAAAAAGTGTTAGGAATTAAACACTTTTAATATTAATATATAACCACTAATAACAGTTTGCTTATCTATGTATAAAAGTTACCGGTAATACCTATTATACTCCGTAAAATTTAAAAAAGTGTTAGGAATTAAACACTTTTAATATTAATATATAACCACTAATAACAGTTTGCTTATCTATGTATAAAAGTTACCGGTAATACCTATTATACTCTGTAAAATTTAAAAAAGTGTTAGGAATTAAACACTTTTAATATTAATATATAACCACTAATAACAGTTTGCTTATCTATGTATAAAAGTTACCGGTAATACCTATTATACTCCGTAAAATTTAAAAAAGTGTTAGGAATTAAACACTTTTAATATTAATATATAACCACTAATAACAGTTTGCTTATCTATGTATAAAAGTTACCGGTAATACCTATTATACTCCGTAAAATTTAAAAAAGTGTTAGGAATTAAACACTTTTAATATTAATATATAACCACTAATAACAGTTTGCTTATCTATGTATAAAAGTTACCGGTAATACCTATTATACTCCGTAAAATTTAAAAAAGTGTTAGGAATTAAACACTTTTAATATTAATATATAACCACTAATAACAGTTTGCTTATCTATGTATAAAAGTTACCGGTAATACCTATTATACTCCGTAAAATTTAAAAAAGTGTTAGGAATTAAACACTTTTAATATTAATATATAACCACTAATAACAGTTTGCTTATCTATGTATAAAAGTTACCGGTAATACCTATTATACTCCGTAAAATTTAAAAAAGTGTTAGGAATTAAACACTTTTAATATTAATATATAACCACTAATAACAGTTTGCTTATCTATGTATAAAAGTTACCGGTAATACCTTCCGTCTAAGCCATCACCTTTCACGGTGCAAGTAGGTATTCATTAGGAAATGAATGGAAAGGTGTTATTAAAATTACACAAAGTACTAATTTAACAACATCGTTTGTTGCTTTCAATTATATTTTTTCAACAGCCAACTTACGTCCCCACGCTGGGGCACAGGCCTACCCTCAACATGAGGGCGATGGGCCACAGTCACCACGCGGGCCCAATGCGGATTGGTGACTCCACACGCACCTTACAATAAATTCTAATTCATGTGCAGGTTTCCTCGCGGTGTTTGCCTTCACCGTTTGTATTTCGTTGTTACTAAAGTTCACAAATGTACATAACTTAAATATTAAGTCATCGGTACACGCCGAGATTCGAACCCGCGACCTTCGGAACGAAGGCAGCACGCTCCAACCATTAGGCTGGCGAGCTACTCCAATTGTATTAATTTAAAGTAATTGTTTTAATTGTAGCAGTGTTCAAGTGGTAGCGGAAAGAATAGCCGCGGAGCGCATCCGGTGCGGCGCCGCAAGATGTTTACAATGTTTCCCTTTGGTGCTTTGAAATTTAATAAGCGTTTAACACTTCAAAGCGCGCGTGTAAAGCAATTTAGCGTAGTCGTCGAAAAACACCGAGTTTTCGACAACCGGCGTAATTGGTTTAGAGCACCCTGGGCCTGGCTGGAAGATTAATTAGCGCAGCAAACAGCCGAGGAGGCGCTTTTAAGCGCCATTCGCTCGCAGCGACGAGATCATAATGGGAGGGCGCGACCGGCGGGTTGCGCGCGCCGCGGGCTGCCTCGCCCGCCGCCGGGCGCCGCAACTTGCCGTGCCCACTGTACGCTCGTGAAAATAAATGCAGCGGGATGGGCACGCGCTTAATGCTCACCGTTTTAAGATTTCGAATGAAATTGCGAGGATTCGAGGTATAACATTCCGACTGCTGAATCCCTAGATGATCACTACATAAAAACATCTTTTTATAATACAATCTCTTCAAAATACTTCTTCGCTGATGGTGTGGTGTATCCACCGCCACAGAACGTACACCGTGGTGCCAATTTCTGACACTAAGCAGTCACTTTTAAATATTAGTATGTGGAAGCTGGAGAGACGCATTATTGGAATTAAAGTAGCAGGGTAGCGTTGGTCCAATATATCTTTACATATTCGTGCTGGTGGTAGGTTTCTAGACGGGAACCATCTAGGTAGGTAACACCCTAGATCATATTTCTATCACCTAACAGTAGTAAGCGAACATTATTATGATATTTCAGTTTGAAGAGAGTAATAGTTAGTGAAAATACTGGGTATCTAGATTTAACATTTTTCGTAAGGTGATGAGAACAATGTGATGATGTGTCATCATCATCAGCCGATGGGCGTCCTCTGCTGAACATAGACTTGCCACATTGATCGGGTAAGCATTCATATTAGGGGATTTAGGTCATTTCCCATCACGCTGGCCCATTGCAGATTGGTGGGAGCCAGAGCCTTGTTTGTTGATTAGCAGGGTGCACCACGAGCAGGGGAGGTTGTCTTGGATCCCGTGAGTTGATATGTGGTGGGACTCCTTACACCCCTTATGATGTATATATCATCCTAAGTAGCGTCAAGTTTTTATAGGGTATTACTTACCTCTCGTTTGTAGCTTCGTCGACAGGAACGAGCGCAACTTAGTACTGTTAATGTTAACCGGAAATTTATGGTAATACTCTCAAGGTCTTACTTATGTTGTCATTTTGTATAATAATGTTTTGACTTTGACCTTTAAAAATAAACTTTAATTATAAGTAACTTCGTGCACATTACTATTATAATTATACAGTAGTACTCTTGGTTTGTGAGAATTTATATAAATATGACTGACCCTCCAAGGTTATTTATTAGATATATTCAACCCTCATTCATTAGGAGGGTAAAGTTTTTAACTTAGCGAAGTCACCAGGAATATTTGGAAAGAATTTATTTTTAATAAGGAAATTTGTAATGAATTTGAAAGAAGTTTTTACCACTCATTTCATGCCTATCTGACCTTTCAAAGCTCTACTATCTATCTTGTACGGCTTGAATGGCGCTTGAAGAATTAAACTTTTTTTTTTCTTTAAATACTTTCGTAAGTTTTATTTTTTTACAGCTATTTTATTGGAAAACGGTGTTGAAAAAGTCGTGTTTAGAAATTTTGAAAATTATATAGAAGTCAACATCCGTTGGTAAAGGATCTGTGGTAATACGGAGATACCGCTTCGTGAATAGATTGTCTGGAACAAATTTACTATCAGTAGAGAATAATAATACATTACCTTAATTTTCGAAAGTTTACTTGAAGTTTATAAATATTACAAATATAAAGTACAAAGACAAATGCCAAAAAAAAATGAACAAACTCACCGATCCACTTACGATTTCGCCGAAACACATTCCCGCTGTTTCTCAGGTTATGAAATTGGTTTCGGGGTGGACAATAAAACACATAACTTACCCTGAACCTCACGGGGGTTTGGAGTTATTGTGGCGTGTATAGTAAATTTTGCGAGGCGCACGTGCTGGTAACGATGGTGAGGAGGCCCGCAATGGAGCGCCCGCGTTATTTGAGCGGTGGCTGCGGACGGTTGCGGTGTTATCGCCGCAGTAAATTCGCATCTGATCACTTGCCGCCGTTGGACTCTTTCATTTCATATTATTATTTATACCATCATGAAATTAACTTAATCAATACTTTAGTAATAAATGTGAAGAAATCCGCTACGGACAGTGGTTAAAGTTCTACGTTAAACTGTGGGCTAATGGGCCCTCTGGTGTAGACGAAATTAAATAAGTAGTAGACGTCAATACGAAGTTATAATTGTTTCGTTTTCTGATGAAAGTACTTAAAAAGTCTTACCGACATTTACTAGCTCATCTGATACTGGGATCGTAGACCCGGATCCACAGGCAATTATTATATTAAAAAAAAACATTTAGTACTTATCAATCTTATTACTAAACTATAGCACGTTCGCAAAATTAACAGCGCCATCTGGCGGAAGAAAGTTGCACTAGCTTATTCAGGCAGGCACTATCAAAATAAGAACCCGTTAACTAATCGTCATTCAGCCAGGTATTTAGAACGGTACTGTACGTATAGTACAACAATACATATATATATAGTTAAGTTGATAAGCTCAGTAACTTCATTGTTTAGTGCGCTGTTTGAAGAGAAACACAGTTATGTTTACTGCTTACTTGTGACAGAAATATACGCTGCACCGGTGCACTACAATTACAGGTCAATGGAGACCTACCAAGAATAGTCTGCTATTTAATGAAAACGGAGTATGAGTGTAGTTGAAAAAAAATAGTACTTCGTGTAAGAGCTGAATCACTCTCTTCACTTCATCTTCATTCTAGCCTCGTCCTGTCGTAGAAGTGTACTAAAGAGGAAATAATTCCAGAAGAGCAGCGGCTTTCCTCGTATTCTTTACTAGAACGTGACACATGTGAACTGCATGACATGCCAAGGTTGGCATTGGAGATGCGATTCGTGACAACCTTGAAGATTTTTGGTTTACCACTGAACTTCGATAAGCTAGAATGAATAAGATGATTAAGAAGCTATTACCATCGATAAAATTTTCATTCCTCTTTTTACTTTTACAACAATGTATTTCATCTCGAGCAGACGCGAATGTACTTCTGCAAGAGCTAAATATTGATTGGAAATTAATTCTTCCACCAAATTACGTGACCACAATCTGACGAAGGTCCGCCACGTCGGGAGATGTCTTCAACCCCTCCTACCCTCCAGTGGCGCAGCTGTTTAATTATCTACGGGGCATAGACGATTTTGCCACTAGAAGACAACTTGTTCCGCTTCACAATTGGGGTTCGGTGCGCAGCCCGAGTACGAGCGGGTACGGCCTTACAGCGATATGTTTATTTATTAACTAAAACTAAAGTTATTTTAACTTAATTAAAATTGGTAAATACAACAAAAAAACAATTAATTATTTACATGTATTATAAAGGTTAACATATAAGAGATCACAACAGACACACAGACACATAGATTACAATCATCGTGGTCTTAGATACTACGAGCAAAAGGGTCCGCGTTTGCAGAGGTTCATATATGGAGATTTGGGCCATTTCCCAACAAGCTGGCCCAGTTCAGATTGGTGGGTATAGATTTTTATAATATAAAGTAATCATATAAATACTTACTCATCTTATAGTAAGGTATAGCTAGATAAGAAAGATTTATATAGCATTAACGCCTAAGATCATCATGTTCTGACTAGATCATGATGTCCATTTTTTGGTAAAGGAGAACAATTATGTTCGTGTTTAATTATGAAATGAATACGATAGCAAACTGCTTATTACCTTAGCCTCGACGCGTGCTGCAGCGAGGAGTCGCGCGCGGTGTGGCCCGCCGCCGGCGCCCGCTGACCGCGGCGCCATAAATTCCGACACAATATTTGTGTGTCGGCTCCTATCGAAGTTCCCGATACGAGCATATTGCTGTGTCATATCGGAAGCGGCGTTTTGTTGTAAAACTTTTGATTTTGAATTAAAATTCACATCCGCCCCCGGTGTCGTTATAAAATAAATAAAAGCGTTATCGCAATCGTTTATTTTGTAGGTTGGTTTAAATAAAACAAACCACTACCTTTACATTTATTGAAACTAATTTTAATTTCTCATACTTCATAGAATCCATAGGCACGGGAGGACTGAGCTGACAGATCAATGTTAAGGTCATAAGTATCATAGAGCACCTACATCAGAGATTGTCAAGCCCCAAAATCACTTGACCTGGAAATCTGTTTCGCAACCAAACAAACCGAAACGAACGCAAAGCTTTCAGATATGTAGTATATTGTATCAATAAGAATAAACTAGAGATTAGATTTTTAAAGTAATTTACCTATAGGAGTCAAAGGTATAAGTTCATTCTGGAAAAGGAGTTGCTTTCCCGAAATAGTTTGGGCATCCCTGACCTACAACTTATTGCCTACGCTCCGATCGACGCAGAATGAACTCTTTGTTTCTTGAACTCTTCTAATGACAAAAATATAAAATTTCTCCCATACATTATACATACTTATATAAGTTGTATTGTTAAGCAAATTGATCAACATGAGTAAACAAACATTGTTTTGTTTGAGTCGTCATTATACTTAAAGCTAAATGCGATTTCCTTGCTATCGTTTTAATCTTATTAAAATCCTTCATAACTTATAGCTTAAGTCTTACCTGCGATGTATAAGCTGTATTATTTATTTACTTTTATACATGAAATGTATATAATGAGTCCGCATAGACGTGGACTCTTAGACTCCAGACTACTGCAGCAGTTCAATAGCTTGCTTAGCCTGAAAACTGGAGAGTTACAACCAAGCATAGATCTCCAACTTCTGTCGCAGTGTCGGCGACAACTAAATGTAAATTTATCACTTTCGCCCGGACGCCAAAGTTAAAAAAAAAACAACTACACAATGGAAGTCACCTCCAAAGAGTTAATGAAGTAAGCGATTTCGGAGTGTTGCAATACTTAAAACTCACTTGCAGTAAACACATTGACCATTTATCTAAAAATGCTAATAGGACGATGGGACTTGTCTTAACATCCAGCTCACTATTTACCGATATTAAAGTATGCAAAATACTGTACTGCTCTTTCGTGCGCAGCATCCTCAAGTATTGCTCCCAGATATGGAATCCCCAGTATTATGTATATGTAGATAGGTTGGAATCAATGCAGCGTAAATTTCTTAGATTCGTGCAGTATATAAGTAAAAAATATGATGTAAGTTATGAAGAGAGGTGCAAGAGATATCATATCCTCCCACTACAAGAAAGAGAGAAAATTTCTGACTTTGCATTTTTACCTAAAATAGCTCAATCGCACAGACTCCATGTATCTACTCTCGAAAATAAATATTTGTATTCTTACAAGGTCGCAGCGACTCTCTAACTTTCTGTATGCTCCCTTCTGCGCGTCTAACTATAGGAAACATTCATTTTTCAGTAGATCTGCGGAGGAATGTGATGAATTGGTTGACCGGGACGATCTTGATCTTTTCACAACAAAGCCGTGTGTAAAATTAAGGGTTGGTTTGATAATGTGTTGTAATTACATTTGGTAAAATATGTTCAAATAATATAACGTTCACGAACAACTTCGACCAAGAGAGGTACATGTGCAAACATATAAATGGTGCTCAGTTAAAATACATAGCTTTTTCATAATAATAAGTCACTGTTAGTTTTCTAAAAAAAAAATCTAATATATTGTGAAACTTGAAAATCTGTGTAATAGTAGCTTGAAGTATCTTTTTCGTCCTCCTACCCTTTTCCCGACTACGTGGGGTCGGCACAGTATGTACTTCCTTTCCACATTCCTCTATCAGCCGTCATACCTAAATTCACACTCTTCTTACACATGTCATCTTTCACCCAATCCATCCACACTTTGTTCGGTCTTCCTCTACCCTTATAACCATCGACATTCATTCTCATTACTTTCTTTGTTATATGTCCTTCATCCCTCCGCATAACATGAAGTATAAAGAGAAAAAATAAGCATCTAAAAGATTTTTCTTTTCAGTTGTGTAAGTAACTAGTGAGAGTCGATAAATAAAGTTCGCAGTGTAAAGAATGAAGTAAAAGTTAACCGAGAAAAGGCGGCGGATGTGCCGCGCCGCATGCAATAACAGGAAGCGAGATAACTCGAGCAGTTTATCATAATGACGTCTCTGTAATTTTTTTTCCACCGGCGAGCCAAAGCAGCGGCCCCTGGCGGTGAGCCGGCCGCACTAAATCACCGCGCGTGCGACAAGAATTATCAAATAACGCGGCCTAATGAAATGGAAATGTTTAACTAACCTTTCTTTATAAGGTTTAAGAGGAGCTTGTTAACTGATACTTAAGTCACTGACTTTATACCAACTTGAAATATATTCTTTGCATTTTTAACCAACCGCAAAAAGTAGGTTCTATTTACCCTTTTCATACAGCAATGATAGATTATTATATAATAAGGTTGTGCCGCTACGTGGATACTTCGTTTATTTTCTGGCGCATCATTGACCTGTTGAACATCATAACTAGTCATCATCATCATGAGCCGATAGACGTCCACCGCTGGACATAGGCCTCCTCCAAAGATCTCCACATCGATCGGTGCTGCGCTTCCCGTATCGCCGGGCACCAGGAGCCGTCGTTTGTAGGGGTTCATATAGGTGATGTGGCCATTTTCCACCACGCTGGGCCAATGCGGGTTAGTAGGATATATAGCGTAACCAGTTCTAACTTTTTTTATTTGACAGCGATATGACGAGCGGGACTTTCATCCGGTGATAATTAATACGCCTGCCAATGACAACGTGCGCTAGGTATACACAGCAACACATTGTGTCGCCTGAGACATAACCTGTTAAATCTCCTTAACCCTATAATTTCCTTCACCTTCAAACTGGAGCATAGTAATTTTTGCACAGTACTACAATAAGAAATTAGAATTGATGTACCCGGATAGAGTTTGGAGACTGGGTGTAAGGGATCCTGCACAACAATTCACGGGACCCAAGCTAACCTCACCTACTCGTGGTGCGCCCTGCTAATGAACAAGTCTCTGGCTCCTACCAACCCGCATTGGGCCAGCGTAGTGGGAAATGGCCTAAATCTACCCCTTCTCTCCTATGAACAACCACTCTATAGACAACGAGCCCTAATGCGCAGCGGTGCCGGAAACCATGCTGACTGCAGCCCAGGTCCGATCAATGTGGAGATTTTTGTGGGAGGTCTATGTCCAGCAGTGGTCGTCTATCGGCTGATAATGATGATGATGGAGTCTGGCAATAGAAACCTACCACATTACTAATAAAAGTATTTTGAGTTTTCTTAAGACTGCGGGTGTGCTGATGGTATTGGACACATCCAGCTGCATTATATTCCAACATCAACAAATAAATTCCATCATCTGACATCCGAGGTGGTCGTTAGCCCATAGCAAATATAACCTGTGGCCCCTCGGCCCCCTCCGATTACATTCAGTTATAAGTTAAACAAACGGTACGTCACATCACAGTATGCTATAATATTTAATCTGTGGAAGTTTCGTGAGCTCATCGGCCATTTAATTTAATATATTGCTCGTAAAAACGTCCGCCGGCGATCGGGTTCGACTTCATGAAGCCATTTTAATATATCATCAGGCAGCGACTTGTTTTATTTGGGGTAAACAGTTGGTGCGCTGCGAGAGCTGCGGACGTATGGAGATTAACTGGCTTTTGACAAACTACCCCGGATTTCTTTCCAGTATAAACTTACCTTTATTATTAATATATAAACCGAAGTTTTAGAGTGATCATATAAATGGCGAGCTGGGGACAGAGAGAGATAAGTCATTAGTCCAATAAAGGATTCTTCAAGAGAAACAATCAAAGTAATTATACAGCGGAGGAATACCTTAGGCGATTGTCCTCGGAGTCAAGGCACAGTAAATTGTTGAGTAGAAAGGAAAGTATTTATTTTAAACCTCATCTATACAAGTACGTTTCGATTATATTTTGTGACAATATATTATATTTTGTATGTGTTGTACATGCAGACAAACATCCCATAAACGTTTCACTTCACGGTTATGGCATACTGTCCAAAATAGAAACTGAAGTGCCGCGGCCATTCGCCGGCTGTTATGACAGCTGCTGCGTGTACGCGTTAGTTTTTTATGGGGGGTTATAAAATTAGCTATATCCGACGAGGAACAAGGGGAAGTGTAACGCTTTGTTGATCGGTGCAGCAACAAAACCCGCTTTGGAATGTCTAAATGCTTCCTGGTTGCCATTCGATTGCATCATCTGATAAAACAACTTCATTTGTTACTTGCCTCTTGTTTGGAGCAGAGCTCAGTGTGCTGTGGTCTACCCAATACCTTATCCTTCTGGGTTCGATCCCTATAAACAACGAATGTTTGTAGCATTCAAATAACTTAATCTGTCTTTACATTCTACTTTCTGTTTTCTGAAGATGTTGAGCGCTTGAAAGTCGTATCAACTCTTACAGCTCTCCTGATACTGGGCTCATGAATTCACGGCCTGTTTTTTTTTAAACGTGTACTACTTGGAATGTAGTTATCCGATGGCGGATTTTCGCATTATGTCCGCATTTTTGCTTTCTGACGAATCTGGGCGGCGAGAACCGCTTCTGATCGTGAGTGTACCTCGTGTACTCCGAGGACGACATTATGTTGGAATTCGGAGAGTTTTGGTCGTGTCTGAGGTGTGCGTGATGACGTGAGTATTATTGGTGACGGTTTGACTGTGCGTGGTGCGGGACTCTTGGGGATGTCGGTATTAGTGCAAGCCGTGGTATGCGTTCATTGGTCTTGGGTGGCAGTCTACTATTCTCTATTATCTTTTATAAAAACACATTGCGTCGGCGAACTTAGTCTTCTTAGAGTATTTGAATCGGCTATCCACGATAGTGTTTGGGCACCTTTGTTTCATATCTTTCTGGGACAGGAACCTCATATCTGAGCACCATTATGACCACTGTGACCAACGCATCAGGAGCGATTGATAGACCTCCATCGGTTCCTTAACAATTGTCTGTAACGACCGTTTACAAATTGGACCACGAAGAGACTTTGACGTGGTCAGTCCACCTCATTGTTGTTGTCTACTTGTTGACTGAACGATCTTTCTCCAGTAATCGCATATAAACTGCGACACATCGGATATAAAACACAACCACCTGTTAGCGGCGTGATATCTAACAATTGAGCTGGCCGTCCGGAATAAGCGAGATCCCGCTCCCCGTTCAGGGTATGGCTGAAATAAAATTTAACTGTATCTACAGCTCCTGTACAGAGGAGTGACGCTGAATGTGAATAGTTAAGTGACGCCGTCTTCGCTCCGGCAGGAGGTCACGGCTCTCGTGCAGGATCGCTTGAAGTATTATGAGATACTTCAAGACGCACGACATAGAGTGCGAAAAATTTTTTGGTGTTTTGGAGGAGACGAGAATTTAACTTTGTCATTGTTGATTTTACTGAATAAAAATATAGTTTCAGTAGTACAAAAATTACTGTCTTGTTTTTGGATCAATTATTACTATTCAACAAGTAGACGGCTGTGTGTAGACCACGCAGAAAATATTTCAAAACACTCTAAGTGTTTTACAAATGATTTCAGTTACGTTATTGTAAACAATACGATTTAAGTTACATACATACAAAGTATAAGTTAATTATCAAAGTAATTTTTAGCTTTAACCCTGGGCTTGTTTTAACAAACTTTTAAGATTAAAATCTCCACGAAAAAAACAATAGCGCTATTTGTAATCGTTACCAAGATACTAAAGTAAGAACAAATAAACATCCCCTGTCTCTCTTCTTGAGGAAACCTATGTATGTCCAGTGAACGACATTGAAGGTGAAAGGTTAAAGATAATTGCAGTCTTTAGTATACTTTGTTACCCTTCTTGTAAATGAAGTATTATACGTAAAAAGAAAATAAAAAGTGTTGCAAAGAATGATAGAAAACTGACAAAATATTTGGTTTAGTGATTACATTAGCTACAGCATAATTTACTGATATTTACAAACTGTTCGAGGACAGTCAAGTCCTGCAGCTGTACCCACTTCGGCGGCGTTATTCCTGAGAGACTCGCTCCCCCAGCGGGTAACAGCCCCAGGTACAATGCGTGAGCGAACATTACCAGGCGCCGAAACTACAGTATAACCGGAGGAGGGATGTAAATGCCGACGTGAGACAGTGAGGAAGTTTTAATGGGAGCGATTGTCGAGTGTAACCGCTTTCATAGCTCCGGCGCGTCCTCTCAGCGAAGGACTCTTCATCACACCGCCGAGCAGACGAGGTAATTGCAGGGCCGACATACGCGACTATAACCTCTTAATTTATTGAACGAAACTAATGAAATTCCTGAGCAAAGTTTATTGCGAAAGACAACCCTGTTTCGAGCGCTAACAATTTTCGGCCGCCGCCGTGGGGGTAGCGGGGGTGCGAATGGGTAGAGGCGGGGCCCGAACGGTTTAATCGTTTCTTTAATTATTTCTGAATTAATGTTTTGTCGCCGCTACTGTGTTAATTTCTACAGTACTACAGCAGACTCTGAATATTTATTGAAAATTTCAACTATTTAATCAAAGTTTCAACAATAATTAACCATTTGTCTTTATTTTGGGAAAGCTTTGCTGATAATCTTGAGATAATAATACTGTGAAAACACTGCTGCGTTTCCGTTTGAAGGGTGCTTCCTGTAGCTACTGAAATTACTGGGGTAACGAGACGTAACATCTTATGTATGGAAGCGACGAGCGTTGTTATGGGCTGGCGTATTACCATCAGATGAACTTGCTGCTCATCTCGTGGCTTGGTTAAATAAAAAAAATAAACAAATAATACTAAATAAAATTTTCATCGTAAATTTAAGGGATGATAAAATAAAATTAGGAAACATGTTATCGTTTTGTTTGGAGATATCGATAACTAATGATTACCGAATATATTTTTATACTGCTGGAGGTCGCGAAGGTATCATTGTTGACAACCATTAGTCTATCTTGCGCTAACACAATAATTTGACTCAGAGGGGTAGCTAATTTAATTACTGCGCTAATTATTTACATCCTATACCTCAAGGTGACGAAGAAGCACGGCGCCTTGAAGAATATTGTTAACAGAATTACTTGTTCCTTCAATACTGACATATCAACTTACACTGTTGGCAGATCTCTGTTGCTGGAGACCGTCTAGGTGGGTACCACCGCAGTCCCTATTGCGGCCGACAAACACTACTGCGTAAACATTGCTGTGATACGGTTTGAAAGGCGCTATAGCTAATGTGGCTAAGGAGATTCAACATGTGATGCCTCAGACGATGAGCGTAATTCAGAGCAGTGTATATTATCTTAACTAGCGCCACATTATGATTCGACGGAACACTTATCATCACGTGAACATCCGGCTAGTCTCGGCGCTTTATTGTATAAAAAAATCCATGTATTATGTCTAATAATATTTACTTTTAAATTAGTAGATATTTGAATCTGAAACATCAGATTCGCGTGCTCTATCCTTAATCTGGAAGATATCTAGTACAAAGTTAAACATAAATAAGCTTTGTGTTAGCGCGAGTACGCATGTACCCACCTATCTGGAGACGAAGAGCTCGGAGCTCAGTAAATGCCGGTAGCCAACTCTCACCCACTTCCGGCGTAACGGCGGCGGCTAACACGGCTCGTAAAAGCGGGTCGCAGATGTTGGGGCACTAAATTGTTTTAGTTGTATTCATAACTGAACTGATCACGCTCCAACTGCGGCGCCGCTGGACCGAACGGGGACGGACTGATTGCCGGCGAAACTACGGACCTAATGCTACATGCACACACACAGCTGAATATTACTGCGATCGCGTTTCCATAGTAATCATTTACATAAGCACATTACTTTACAAGTTTATATACATATGCAAATTGGAAAACGCCATACCAATGTGGCGCTGGTTAGAGTAGTATGCATCACATTGTGCTCCTCACCTTCAGACACAAAATGTTAAGTGTTCATCGTCCCAGTACTACCCACTGGCTACAATACCCGTCAAACCGGAACATGATAATCTACTTGTGGTAAGTCTCTATTGCCAGAGACCGTCTAGGTACCAGAGCAGCGCCTATTGTAGTTTACTAATAGTATTGTGCAAACTTCAGTATTGTACAAAGTATTATTTGTTTTAGGGTTAGTTGCCATAATCTTCCCAAGTCATGTTTTATTATTAAAACCAAGTCATTATTTGTTATAGGTCATTATTAAGGCAACCACTCCAGCTATCATATCTGCCACCGAGCACCCCACAATATTACAAAACGTTGATATGTCGAAACGGATCCATTTCAACAGTCGGACAAGCGGCTGCTATATTAATGATTGTTCAGCAATTCATTCGACATCACAAAACAATTACTTCCGTTGGAAAATTTAAGCTTAATTAAAATCTCTCACTAACAATGACGTCTCAGCGAACCGTCAGCAGCCGAGCGGGCGGACGGAGCGCTTACGGAATGTCAACCTTATTGTAACACTGTTTCGCAGGATTAAGCGGAAACTCTTGCGAAAACCGATTGCGTCCACAACCAAAAAAACCTTATTATTATTAGATTATTTAATTGATGAAAACCTTAAAATATTATTCTTAAAACGCGCACAGCTTTGCTACACAATTGTTTCGAAAATAGAGTAACCTCTTGAGTTTGATGAAGATGAAGAAATTTTGAGTTTCAGCTTATTCGCGCCTTGAACACTACTCTTCTACACATTTTAATTTATTATATATATATATACATATACTACCCACAGTGAACATAAAATCATAAAATTGCGTTCTCTAAGAATAACATTTACAAATATGAAGAAACAACTATTTACTCTTTCCTCACAACAATCTGTTAGGATCGTGATCAAGTACAAGTCTACATTGTCATACAATAGTAATGATACTTCATATTTATACACTGCTTGTAATTTTATATCCTTTGATATGAAGATGTGAAATTTAGAACGGACTGTATATCGAATTGTTATTAATAACGCTACTGTCTCAAGAGTTGCACCACCGTCAAGAGTTTTTAACGTTTTAAGGTGTAAATGTGTGTGATAAGTCACGAAAGTTTAGATATTAATCTAATACCTAGACGTAATCATTTTCACCTGATTCATCCCTACCTTACTCCTCTCGAGCAAAGTTGAATTATATTAAATCTTTATATGGAATCGATGTTTATTTTACTGAATTTGCAGAAGTTTCTGTTCAATTCAAAGATCTTTTAAAATTTAAAGTCATTAATCTTGTTGTTTAGATTTCCAAATGTATTGCTTAAATAATCCTATTTAAACATTTAACTCCAGATGAAAATTAAACAAATTAAGATTAAACAGATTATGATTGATTTATTCAACAATTGAACAAAATAATGCAAGTTCATGATTTGTTAAATCTGCAAATGTATATTTCAATGGAAATTTTCCTAAGTTCTTAAAAGAGGACTGTCCGATTAGCACTGATTGTGATTAATTGTCTTCTAATGACCAACCTCCATTATGCCATCCATCATCACAGCTTACCAGTGCGCCGATCGATAAAATCGGAGCTTGAATAATAAGTCACGACATAATAGTTTGTTTCGTAAAATTTATTCCTCCCACTCTTAATGATTAAAGGTTTATCTCAAATTTCAATTAAAAGTTTACCGTAATCAACTTTATCTAATCTTGTTACCTTTGAATCTCTACTTTTTTTTTCCATAAATAGTATAATTTTGCCATAATGTAAATAGACGCAGCAACTTTTCAAAATTCAAATAAAATATATAAACTTATAATCGTTTTATAATATGTTAAATATTTCCAGTAGTAGTAGTAGTTATTGAGTCTGATCATCTGACAAAAGCTAAATCTTCAATAATATTCGAGATGAAGTAGAACTAATGTAACTGTATTTTATGTACAGGTTTACTTTCTAAATGAATACTCCTAAGTAGATTCAACGTATCCTTAAAGTATTTATCTTTATCCCTAATAATTAACATAACGCCTTGATGTGTGAATTCATCACTAGTCACTTGATTATTTTGTTTGTGTAATAACTGCTAAAGCTTCTATTACACCTAGATCTAGATTATAAGTTAATCTCTTACGTGATCAATTAAAAGTGATTTATTTATCAGTACTACTTAATATTAGTATTGTCACGCACTGGTTTGGATTTGATCAAATGAAATGATGTTCGGAAATGGAAATGTTTATTATTTCTAACAGAAAAAGTCAAGATGAAATAAGCTCTTCTGAAGTTCAAAATCACTAGCCAAGTATCTCAAATACAGATTATTCGTAGTAGCGTCTCGAAGCTCAAAACGAGAATGAAGCATCAGTCCCCCCGAACACCTGTATATGTCGTCCTTCGAACAATCTCGAAATTTCTAGAGAGAGAAACTGTAGAAATTTCCAGAGGATTGTTTTTTTGTTACAAAAGAAGTTAATTATTGTCATTGATGACTCATTGCTTATTCGAAGTTCGCCACCTGATACATGACCGACACGACACGACACGACACGACACGACACGACACGACACGACACGACACGACGTTCTCAAATGTTCGACTACACTCGATAGCGATGTTTTTGTATCAATATTATTTGGATTTTCCGTTGATGTGGTACTTTCTGCAAATTCTAAATCGAAAAATGTTCCTTTGGAAATATTGCAATAGTATTAACGTAAATAATATAATGGCACCAGAAAATCTATATAAATATAATAGGATCACATTCGGATATATTCTTCGATAGGTGTTTTGGTACAATGGATGGTATACGTGACCTGAAGCAAGATTTCTTTTTTCAGGCATCCCGATAACAATACAAAAACCTCGGCGTCCTATCTTCGAGAGCATCAAAGTGTAGGCGTTCGATCCGTCTCGATTGTCTGCCCCCTCCGAGAGGCTCCTGTAACCACTAGATAATAAAATGTTGACTGTACAGTAGTCATACGAAGGGGTAGGTTCGCAGTCTAGACCGGCGATGGGCACTATCGATTAAATGTTACTTTAAATTCAGTGGTCGTCTCGTAACAGCTTCGCTCGATGCTTAGTAATTGACTAGGCTGGCTAAATCTGAATTTGTTCAGCGTCGAAGTTTTAATTGAATTCATGATGTTAAACATTACTGTTAATTACTCTCTTTATATTGTTCTGGATTAATAGTCAGTATTGCATATAAAGTATCATGTACTTATTTTATAGAGTGCTTTTTGCCAGTGGATGTATATACCCACATTCTGATAAATATTTAGAAATTGTAAAACTTTTGTCCACCATTTCGTAAAACTTAATTGATTATTTTAATCGTTAACAAGTTTTCGATTCAACTCAAAACTATTTCATTCAGAAGTTTCATAATATTTACGATAAGCTAAGAATCAATACTTTTATTAATAATCAAATCATTACCGAACAAGTACAATCTAGATGTATTCAAAATCACTTTCTGGAGATAGAAAATCCTGTTTAATTCGTTAGTATAATTAGAGGTTAATACTCATTCAAATGAAAGCTGTAGTTAAGCCCGCCATTAACAATATGTCGATGTTCGCTAACTGGACATCTGTCTGGGCCTGAATATTAAGGTACATGGCCAGTGCTCAGGCACAAAGAGCCATTTGCTGCAATCGCTGGATTAATTGTGTAGATTAGAGGCGTCACTTAGACGGTTTAGTTGAAACCGGAGGCTATCAGATAACAATTGCTAATTTGCGGATATTACCGGAAGCGTTGGAATTTGCTTGCGTACAATCGAACTTCACGAAAACTTCCATATGAAATGCAAATTAAAATGTATCTTTGTAGTTATTACAAACTTTAATAGATATCAAATATAAAAAAAATAATATAAACTTTGTAAATTTGAATTTATTATCTGTTTTTATTTTATATATAATCTTGTCTTTTTTATTACTGTGAGGTAGTGTTGATAACAACATTTTTAACACCGAAGCTTCGAATACAATATTAAAATGCGCTCGCGGCATCGAGACCAGTTCTTGTGCGGCAGGTATGGGTTAACTCGTAGTATCTACTTAGCCAGCCTCCAATAAGGGCCTAGCTACCCGTAAAGCACATGATATACATTATCTCATGATTGTAATTTTCTACTAGTTGCTAAAGTCGTATTATACATAACCCCAAGTCAACTCGTACTAATACGTTACTAAAAAAATCGAATGGAAAAGTATGAAGATATTTTATTGGAGTCTGTAGCAGGAAAACAAATAAAAGAAAAGCCTTATCCGCCGGATGATGTCCCGGTGTCCATAAACGGTGGCCCCTTAATGAAATACCGAATGATATAATTTCTGTGCTAATAATAAAACGGAGGTCCGCGTGCAGCGCCGACACGGACGTATCGTTTTCGGGGGACGTGCGTATTAGAAAGGTAACAGTTTGCTTCCGCTGTGGTCCAAGCTTAAGGAGAGATATAAACTATCGCTTTATGATTGCCTCTTGCCTTTACCATAGTTTAAGAATAAGAGTTCATATATCTTGACTACTATAAAAAGGCAATAAAGCCAAAGACAATTTCTTTAATTCAGCTAATGAACATATGTTTATATATTGAAGATCAAAACACCTATTCTACTACACTTAGATATATGTATTTATCTTTTTATAACTGTTTCTTTTTATTATCTCATCATATTATACCAAATGTCTACTGGATAGTACTACATTCGATTCGAGTCTTTAATTATATGCAATGGAAAACATTCACTCGATCTCATTTACATATGGTGTTAAGTGACAATGGGCTCGTTATTGACGAAGCGTACCTTGAATAGTCTGCCTCTCGTACAGAAAAGGACATCAGCGTTGATAGTCAGTAGTCAGG
This sequence comes from Ornithoptera alexandrae, assembly GCA_029030555.1. NCBI lineage: Eukaryota > Metazoa > Arthropoda > Insecta > Lepidoptera > Papilionidae > Ornithoptera > Ornithoptera alexandrae. Next base: position 12,303,299 of record JARDVY010000030.1, on the reverse strand, counting down.
CGGATTCGCTAAACCTCACCAGTGACCTGTGGATGCTGTTTGCAACACGGAAGTCAATATTCAAAGTCTCAAATCTATTATAATCATAAATTATTTCAAGCAAGAATAAATAAAACTTAGTTACATGATTGATCTTTTCAATCTTAGCTACATTAGTAACACATTTTGTCAGTAAAAAATATTTAATATAACAATATTTCTTGCCTGATCAATTGGCTTCAGTGATGATGAATGATGAAAGTGATGTTTGTAACTTATTATAAAGGAATGTTTTCTATTAAAGTATATTATAAAACAATCGTATGATTTAACGTATGATATTGACTCGATGATTAAATTCCGCTGGCTCATCGCCTGCGCCCGTGACTTGCGCCGTCGGGGACGCTGGTGGAATAGGCGAGTAAAAAGCCGGGGCGCAATGCATGCCAATTCGTCCGCAGCGGACAGCGCCGGACGCTGCGCACCCATTGTATCGGGTACGGACACCAAATTTATACTAACGTCACTTCTCACCTTATATCGCTTTTATTTGTGTCACTTGCTTCATTGAATTGCAGTAACAAAAGCTATGTTATATGAAGGATCTCCTTGGGGCGAAGGTCGGCGAACATCAAGACAACATCTACTTTCGACATCGCCGCTGTGAATAGTCATCCCCTGGCATAGATATATAGCCAGAATATTATTCTTTGACCCATGCATGAAAATGTGGTATAGTTGTATTATTTTAGATTTCATGAAATCATCATCAGTCGACCAAGCCGATCATAGACGACCACCGCTAAACATAAACCTACTCCAAAGATATCCATATCGATCGGTCTAGCGCCGCACGCATCCGGTGGCTTTTTGCGACTTTCAGTCGTTTGGAGGGGTTTGTGTGTGGGGGGCTTAGTCAATTTCCCACCGCGCTGGCCCAATGTGGGTTGGTAGGAGCCAGAGCCTCGTTTGTTGATTAGCAGGCTGCACCACGAGCAGGTGAGATTGGCTTGGGTGCCGTGAGTTATTATGGGGAGACCTTACACCCCTTATGAAGTACTTTATAATAATAAGCAAAATTTTGTCTCTCGTAATCTATTGTCTAACGATGATATTAGTAATAACTTATGTTCTGAGAGACGACTAAGAGTTATCATTAAATGAATAAAAGAATGGAAAATATATAAAAATCAATAGAAGAAAGCTTGTTCTGTTGCTCTTTATAAGAATATTTTAGTTAAAAAGTAATTTTGTATAGATCTGTTCTGTCGACGCTACACCAACTGCCCGCCGTGACCGGTGTGTGAATCAAGGCAGACCGAGTCCAGTTTCAATTTGCCCTCGCACCCCCTCCAAAGGTGTCGGGGGTGCATCCTGCTGCCCCCGGGATACACTATTTCGCAACTTAGCCTCTTTAAAAAAGACGACACGGGATGGGGCGCTCCCATACCGAATCGGTGCGCGGACGGATCCGATTTCAGGATTTTGCATGTGATTTTTTTTTGTACGTTTTCTTTCTTTACTTAAATGGAATAAACTTGAATATTTATTGTTCTAACTTTTTTACTATTTTGGATTTGCTTACTAAATTAATAGATATTTCAAATTGGCCAGAGTATGGCTATAAAGCACATGAGCATAGTATTTGAACATTGCAACATTATTCTGGTTAAAGAGCATTTAAAATGATCAATGTAAAACATAATATTGCATCATTGACGCCGGAATGTATTTCCTACAAATCGAATGTAAATTCCTATTTATCGACAGACCTGCACCATATTCGAGATTCGGGTGTAAATTGTCAGTGTGCTGGAAATATGAAATATTCTTGCGGAGCGGATGGCAAACTGAATATTTTCGTTTCCAGCACGACGTCACTAAAACTTGCTGATTTAGGACGTGCGCAGCGATTCCAGACGGACCTGATGTTGGAGTTTATTTTGTAAGGCTCAAATAAACGGATCGACAGGGGCGAAGCTCGAGAAGTCATCGACATATTAGAAAAATGTACACACGCTTTGGTAACTAGAACATTAATCGTATTATTTCTGGTGGGTATACTTCAAGGCTTCTCACACCGATCGGTTCTTCGCGGCCCGCTTGTAGTAATTTCCTTTAGGACCTTCAAGGGCAATATTCATATATGAAACTGCAAAAGTTTGCGTCCAAATTTCCCTGTGCATTGTTGACAATCGAATCATAAAACAGTATCACGGCTCCCGTAACGATACTAACTTGTCGCGATCGATCTTCGTCCTGCTGCGAGATTTACGAGCTGCGCCGCGGTGCTGCCGGCGCGCTTGACGCTCCCAGCTGACGTGTGCGTGCCGCCGGCGATGTACTGGCAGCTGCACAGATTGCATCAGATTTATAGTCGACTGTTAGCTACAGTGATGTAACATGGGCTGTTTACGGTACGACTCGCCCGATCTCCAGTCCATACAACGTGTTGTTATCGAAAACAACGAGTACATATAGTTACTATTAATAATTCTCTTTGTCTACGCAAAAGTTAAAGGAATCCATCAAAATAATCTTAAAACTTTCTTCAATCGATGAGAATTCGAAAGATGTTAGGATAATCAATAGGCGTTTTAGAAATGTTACAAACATTAAGAAGTGGCACGAATTATATCAATTACACAGCTAAAGTCCGAGGCGCACAAACCAAATAATCTAATGTATGCAAAGTAATGCTTTCACAAGATTACATCATTTGTTTTAGAACATCTAAATTACGAATCGTGACAAAGTCTAGATTGACTAAATATTTATAATGATTAATATAAAAGCATTCAATATAAAAACAAATCGGTGTGATGCTTTAGATAAGGAATCACCGAATGGAGTACAGAATGCAATTTTATTATCGAAATTAACGTGTACATCGTTGAAATGCGATTAAGTGTACTTTTAGTAATTAACGAACTTTATCTATATGTATACATAGAAACACAATACGTTTACAGTTTGAATTTTGTCCACTTTGTGCCACCACTTAGAAATATTGCTATTTTACCATCTCTTAAAAAAACGTCATATGCATATATCTTACGTCAGAACACAGCCTCGTATTTCTTGCTGGTCAATTCATATCGTCGTGTCTTAATTAAGAATATATTACAATTAGGATAAGATTCATAAGCAATAGTACATTAACAAAATGTACATCCGCACTCTGCACGAAGATCTGTGATTGGAATTTGATGAATTTTAATACGCTTTGCGGCTCTATACATAGTTTAGATATAAAACAAGTAGATAAGTAAACAACAGTGTGTTGAATAAGTAATTTTTTAAACTAGGTATAATAGTGGTTATGAGTACAAGAGATGGTTGCCGCTGAGTTCTCCGAATTTACAATCGACATTATGTAAGCAAATGTACAAAAATACTGACCCCTGACTGAGACTGTTAGCATATAATAGACCATAAAATTATAAAATTCCATAACGAATTTTAATCGTACGATAAAATCGACATCCCCAGTACTTCCTGTTGATTCGCCCTCCCATTAACATAATGTCTATAATTTTCGTTTGATACAAAATACCAGGCGGCGGGGCCAGTGACGATCAGAACTAAATTATAGGTCGTGTAATTGGTGAGATTGAAGGGTTAGCGCGGAAGACCTGTTTGTACTTTTTTTTTGTTACGCTTCCTTTATGTTTCGTTAATCATAAAAATTTACGTACTTCTGTTACCTTCTTTGTCGATTTGTCTACAATAAACTCATTATAGATATTATCTTAATGTCGTTACATTTATTAATCTTTAGCTAAAGTCAAAGTGAATGAAGATTTATCTTTGAGGAAAGAAAGTGACCCAGCATATATACAGTTTGTGTTTGTATAAAAATTATTAATTAATTCATTAATAAAGTATGCAGATAATAAAAAAGAATGAGGACAACAAAAGTTTTAATTGACGTAAATTTCAGTACAATACATCAAAAAAGTTATTTGAACCTACGGTTCATATCAAAGAAAAAAAAAAGTAAACGCTAAGATATCATGAACATTACAAAAATAACCCAAATTAAATAACCAAAGTTAATTCGATACTGGTTTGGAATTAACCAAGGCTATTAATCCAGTTAAAAGTGACTCGGGAGAAGTCGGAGACGTACCGCCAAGTGTAGCGGTGTAGTGCATTTAAAATACATCCAAACAATACAATTGTTCAAGTGTAGTTCATATTGAATAGTTGAAACGGATCGCTTGCGGGCGGGGCGCGGCACGACTGCAACTGGGGCGGACTGCGGCCCGAAGTTAGTGCACCGCGACTCCTACCCTGTTTGATGTTGGAACACTGTTATTAAACTTTTGGTTTTGCAAGTAAAAATGGAGCATTGCTACCCGCGCTGCTCTTATTGCACTTCCTACTTGTTGTTTTGTTGCGGGCACTACTCTCAAACTCCGCGGCTCCCGCGTTGTTTCGTCCCAATCCCGGGATCAGCGGACGTGGATTCAATTCAATATTTAGCGATAGTAATTACGCCTCTATTCGGTCCTAATTTTCACAGATTACTATGATCTGTTTTGTTTCGGTCATCATAATCATCAGCCGATAAACGTCTGGACATAGGCCACTAGGGGCTGCCGTATGTAGGGGTTCTTATGGGCAGACTTGGGCTATTTCCCACCACGCTTGGCCAATGCGGGTTGGTGGAAGCCAGAGCCTCGTTTGTTGATTAGCAGCACCACGAGCAGGTGAAGTTGGCTTGGATGCCGTGAGTTGTTGTGTGGTACAACTTACACCTCTTTGTTTCAGTATTAAGCAAAAACACAACAGACGTGTCTAATTGTATCCCTTTTGTTTTTCACTTTTTTATTTAGATTAACAAACACATTACTGCAGTGTAGTATATTTTGAGTATTAAAATATCAGCTGTCATTAAATCAATTATCAGTCTTTAGGCAATTCAAATACACATTAGTTTACCTAATCTTCATACGTCTCATGTTCTTTTATATATATATATGTATATATATATATATAGAAAGGCAATTCTATCCCTTATACGATAAAGGGGATAAAAAGGTGACAACCTTTAAACATTAAAATTCATAAGCAAGCAGCGACATTGTCAGTAGTGTATAAATCTTTTTAAACCTGGTTTTCAAATACAACCCGTCAAAGCAACTATTCATATTCAAATGTATCCAAAAAGGGAAGAAACGAAAATCGAAAGTTATCCAAATGCTAAACTATCGGGGGACAATGTAATGTTTCCTTCGTCCTTTTGTAGGTGTTTCGTCCTTTGTTGGGAAAGGTTAACAATGGATTATGACATCGCGGAGGGTATTTATGACCCACGGCAATGTGTTACCGGCCGGGACTCGGGAGTGAGTTTAAGAATGATACGGCGCAGTGGTACCACCACAACGGTTTCACGCACCACTAACAACGTCACCAATTGTGAAGTCGGACGCTTTCGAGGGTTTGTAACAATATTTAGTTAAGTTCACAGTATATTTTCACAAATAATTTCCAACATTAACATACAAACAACAAAAGTTATACATGTTATAAAAAACTGTCAAGTTATTACTATAATATTTATTTCTATATATATTAAAATTATTTCAAGGCACAAAACGGACAAAAAAGAGTCTTCATCCTGCAACAGAATTTGTTACATAATTAAAATGATACAAGATAATTATAAAATGTGCTGTAATATATTCTCTCCTTCACGTTAGACTAAAAAAAAATGGTTGGTAAAGTGCGAAAGGTTTCTCTAGCAGTCTTAAATAAATAGCCGCTGTACTGAATAGATCATAATGCCTTTCTAAAAAAAGGAGTTATTATGCGCCCCAGTTATGGGACATAATTCAAGCCGTAACAGCCCTCCGCGGCCATTGGCGGTGCTCGTTAGTTTTTTTTTATCTATTTTAAAATCCTTGTCGACTGGAAACGTACGGTGCTCCACGAGTCCCTACGTCGGGGAAGTGATCAATTTATGAATCTTGTTAAGAGAAAATTAAATAATGAGGCCTAAAAAGCATGACAACCTGCATTAATTATCGTTCCCATCGCTTACACAGTTGGCTGATGATAAAGTAATGTAAATGGAGCTGGATGGAATAAAATTATATTCAAACTTGGCAACGTTGCTCGCAGTTCTAACAATAACTTTTTATTCATTATTTTTTATGCTTCTGATAACGATATAAAAGAATGTAACTATTGACATCATCAATTTTGATCGGTTAATGCGAGAAGAGTTTACTACTTGCGTTAAAAGTTTAAATATACAACGGAACAGAGTATTGCAAATCGCTAAAGCTGGGAGCAGAGCTGAAATTTGTTAAACGTGTAGCAATGATGAAAATAACAAAAGTTTGCAATAAACGACACAATTAAACAGCGATAAACACCGAACCGTTGATAGAATAAAGACCTTAAATCACCTACAAATAACGGCGATATAAACGGGAGCAAATAAACCCCAGTGAAAAATGGTGCAGCTCAACCCTTCAGGCGGCGGGGCGGCGCTGGGACTGGGGTAATTAGTGGAGTCGCTGCGACAATTTGTTCCTTGTGATACACCTGTCCGATTGCCGGCATCATGTCATTTAACCTTCACCATTTGAACTTACGGCGATTGTTATTTCATGGACGGCGATAATTCGGATCAGTTCTTCTCGTAGACCATTTTATAGCAATCTAAATTTATTTAAATACTTTATTAGGTTCCGAAAATATTACCATATCGGCACTGTTACTGTCGGTGGTATTGTAGTTTAATTTGATTGAAGAATTATCAGAAGTACTGGATTTAGTTCCTACTGTGATCTGTAGGTACGGTGGTGAATATCTATTTTATAAATCTCTATATATCTCATTATTTTGCATAAGTTGGTGCAATTTGAGATGATTGATTCATATTCGAATTTTAAAGATGATGAAAAGAGAGCAATTATTTTCTGGGAAAGTGATTTACTAAATAAGGGTATACATACTAATAATTATTCTGCAAAACATATTAGACAACAAAATTTCTCAAAATATTCGTTATAAATCCGTGTAGTAGACATTCAAAACATCAATCTCTCAAGAACATGATTCATGAAGATTTTACTTGGCGAATGTGTCTCCCGCCTACACAGCGACCACCCCTCCTAGCAGCGAGGTCAAAAATAACCACAAGCGCAATAAAACCTTTGAACTTGGAGATAAAATCATTTTACACTACACGAGAGAAATACGAAAGCCGAGCGGCAATGGCAAGGTTTTATTCTAGAAGCGGAGTCCAATTTTGTCTCTCATTGTGCATCCGCTTTTGCCTTAAATCATATTTCAGTTGTCACGTCACGAAAGAAAAGCTCGTGATTAATTTTTTCCAACACAAAGCGACAAACTACAACACAAAACTACAGATGTTGACTGAGATGACAATGAAACAAAAAGAAAGACATAAATTAGGATACAAGGTACATGAACAGTACTAGTGCACTGCTACTAAGTTGAAGCCCCTGTCATTGAAAGCCTACCAGGTCATCAAAACGTCATCAATCATTTCATCACACTTTTGTACATTTTAATTTTAAGCGCTAGTTAGGATGATATACACAGCACTGCATCGTAGTCATCACCTTGACACAAGATGACACATCTCTTTACTCCCAGTGATTACATTAGCTACAGCGCTTTTCGAACCTTAACACAGTAATGTTTGCATACTACTGTATGTCGGCTGTAATAGACGCTGCGATGGTACCTACCACCTAGCAAGCGAATCATTTCTTTAGTAAAGATTTTAGTTAATACTGTTTGTATCCTACAAATCATCATCATCATCAGCCGATAGACGTCCACTGTTGGATATAGGCCTCCTTCAAAGATCTGCATATTTATCGCTCCCGCGCTGACTGCATTCAGCGGCCTCCCACGCCCTTTTCCAGATTGTCGGTCCACCTTGTGAAAACCCTCCCAACACTACGTCTACCGGTACGCAGGCGTCACTCGAGGACCTTACTGCCTCATCACTCTCGTCAGTCCTTCAAGCAATGTGCCAATCATGTAAATAAATAAGTATAAATTTATTGATTATAGATTTATTGATAGGGATGTAAGGTATCCTGCGCAACAACTCATGGGACCAAAGCCAACCTCACCTGCTTATGGAGCACCCTGCTTATCGATAAACAAGGTTCTGGCTCCAATCAACCCGCATTGGCCCAGCGTGGTGGGAAATAGCACATATTCCTCTATATGAACCTCTACAAACCACGGCCCCTAATGCTTGGCGGTACCGGTGCCATGCTGACTGTAACGTCGCGAGAAGCCACTGGTTGAGAGCGGCGCCGGACCGACCAACGAGGAAATCTTAGGAAAGGCCTATGTCCAGCAGTGGACGTCTATCAGCTGGTGATAATGATGAAAGTTATTGATAATAATGACTGTGTTCAAATTAAATAAATTATAATAATGTCCTATTTAATTTTTTTTCTTTAATTAACATATTAACAAACCCAAAGGAACTAAACATGCAAATGATGGGCAGACTTGGCGAGTCTTGTCATCCTCTACACAAACATTTCCGAAGGCATCACCCGTACAGGTTTCCAGATGAAGTAATCAAATCGAATAGGTAAATTCTTCGTTACGGACCGGTAACGCTGCTAGACAACGATTCCCATAGCAAACACGAGAAGTGAATAAGGGGTCATCAGCCCCTCCTCCACTCGACCCCACTCCTCGCTCGCACAGGTTTGTTAGCCTGTTTGTGTGTGTTTGTTGCAAGAGTCGGAGCGTGCGCCCGCGCCGCGACCTGACCCGCGATGTCTCGTGCCGATAGCGCGCCCGTCGCATCGTCTCCGCACTGGGGGTGGACGCGTGGACTGTTAAGTGGCCGATACAGCACCTTACATGAAAATATATAATACCTATGTACTTCATGATCAAAAAACAGATGGTAGATGTTTGTTTAGAAGTGGTACGTCCCTGTAGCTGAGGACCGTCTAGCTGCACCACTGCAGCTTCTATAGCTGCCGTCAAACAGTAATGTGCAAAAATTGCTGCGTTACGGTTGAAAGGCACTATAGCTAATGTGTGAGATCTTTGGGTGAGCCCTATGTCCAGCTGTGGGTGTCTATCGGCTGATGATGATGATAGCTAGTAGAATTACTGGTGCATCGAGATCTTATGTCTCATATTAACATCTTATGTCCCAAGGAGACGAGCACGATGTAGTGCAGTGTATACAATCCTAACTATCGCCACATTTTTATGGATAGGCGTATCACTTACCATTACGTGAACTACTGTAAGATTGGACACGACTTCCACTTAATGCCTAGGGCTTAGTGTGTATTGTATTGATACAACACAAAGAATATCCCTCACGGGGCTGGCGCTGGGTCTGGTGCCATGTGAGACATTATTGATAGCGCTCCTTACTCTCGCGTCGGTTTCGCTCCTCCATTCGCGTATACATTTGCGAGTACGTGTTACCATGACAATGTTTATCTCATACAATTTCTTTATGTTATTTATTTCATCTGCCAGTTGTTTGCATGTTTTAACAAGTTTACATTTAACTTAACTTTATCGTTTTATTGTTGCAAAGTGAATAATGTCGCCTATTCAAGTAATTGGACAAAATATAAACAGAACACTTGCCGAATCTCGCAAGGCACGGTAGATCCGACTCTTGGAAAGATGTTCAGAAACTTTCCAAGCGAAATTTATTTTATTCCGCACCTTATTAATAAAGAGGCGGTGATTAGTAACTTTCGATTCAGAATCCCCGCGACGCTCCGATGAGGAGCAATTATTCGGCACATTGATTTATTGTCCCGGCCCCAACTTTGAGACGAATCGTCCTCGCAAACTTCCCTATCGACCCTCCGTGAGACGGTGTTCTCACTTGTATAAAATATTGTAGGCGCTTTTGTAACTTCCGCAACTGATACCAACTTTCCTATCTTAATGTGATATGACACGTCTTCTTTAATGGCTCTCGCATTTCTCTTACGTTTGTCTCCGATTAATGTCGTATTTATGAACCGAAATTTAAACAGAAGCGACAGTTATGATTTGTTAAAGTTATTAATAGACCTCGGTACAGTGGATAATTTGTCACATGGTAGTTTCTTCTTTAACCTAGATATTTATATGCTACTATCAAGTAGTGCCATAATCTCAACATAAATGAAAACCGTGATAAAAGACTTTATAGAAGTATCAAGTTCTTTCTCAAAGTCAATAATATAATCATCGCGCGAATACTATGTCAGATGGATGAAGTTAAGAGAGATTTTGCTGTAGGTCTCTTGCTGGATACCGTCCCGAAAGCAATCTAGGTATACCTGTTCTTACATGATAGCTATCGTTATTGTATGCCGTCTTTAAATTGAAGTGGAGCGGACAGTTGGGCAAAATTTTTCTGATCATGTGTCCTTTAAGAGTAGAGTAATCAGATCGTTCCACTTTCTTCGTTGTCTTCCATATGCTCTTTTTCTGGGGATCTTGGATTTGAGGATCGCTGTAGTAAAGCGTAAACATATACCAGATAGAATGGTGTTGTGGCTTGAAAAAAGGGTAAAGCGAGATGAAGCAACGTGTCTTCAGGAATTGGGTTTTGAAAACATTTTGAATAGCACCTCATTGTAAGAGGCAGGGTGTATACTTACTATTAGTAAAATTACTCGTTTCGTTGTAGTATAAAATGAAATTTTATACTACACTATCTAGACCCAACAAAGTACTTTAGCTTTGAATACTGTGAAGTGGTAAAAATCGACAAAAACAACAACACAACAAATATTATACGAAAAAATCCTATTAAGCATATTTCAGGTTAATGTAATTCTTTAAAGTATTATTTACATATAACTTATTTTACAAGTAAACTATTTTAATAGATTATTTGAATTCATCAAAGAAGCGTACCAGCAGCCGCTGCCATCCCTGTCAAAGATTAATGACTTTGTGAAATATTTTAGACAAAAAATCTTAATGATTTTCTCCAACAGTTCCTAGAGACCTCAATATCCGTGAAAAAGTCTTTTTTTTTAATTCCTTGTTATTTTTCTTTCAATGTCTAACAAATATCACCTACCAGGTAAACTTAAATCCGCGTGAACCATCGTCATCACCATTATTTCTGCTTATTGTGTTGTTCCCTGTTGAATCCTAGCCTCCCTAATTAATTTCTAGTGCGACCAGTTCGACGCCACCTGCATCCTACAATTCTAGATTCTCGATGTGATCAATACTATTACCGTAATCCTGATGTATCTGATAAAAGTGAAAAGTTTAGTTGGAGACGTTAGCAGAAAGTTGACTATTGGCAAAGGAAGGGCGACGTGTTGTTAAGCTTGCGACCAACACCTAAAATGATGACCACGACCACTCTGTCAAGAGTGATACCGACGAAGAAGAATACCTTTGTTCCAAACATTATACCAAACAGTAAATATGTATAGATATTGCCATCAAACACGATTTTGCAAACATTACTGTGTTCCGGTTTGAAGGGTGTTGTAAATAGTGAAACGACTGTGGTAAGGAGACTACATCTTGTTCATTAAAGCGGCTAGGACAATTTCGTAGTGTTTATCATCGCTACGATTACGTATCATTTACCATCAGGCGAATGTCGCGCCCTTCTCTCAGAAACAAATCGGACTTTGTACCCTAGGTTTTTCTTGAAGCGAAGACATTGCTCATTACGCGCGGAGCCCACCGTCCGCCATTTTCTTTTTAATCAATCGTAAACGTCAAAGACATGTCGCCTTTCAGCCGGGGACGCAATTAAAAATTGCTTTGTAAGCGAGTGTCGCGTGTGTCCCGGACTTTACGGGATTAACGCGCGGGCCGCAGCGCGCCGCCTTAATTAAATTTTAAATTTGAACGTTACCGGCCGCCCGCCACGGCCCGCTTCCGCCCGCCGCCGCCCCACACTCGGACACTTTAGTTTTAATGAGCAATAGACAAACGTCACCTCGAACACATCCAACCGCACGCCGAAATGTCTAACCTCTCATCATCTAAGCTTTAGTTGAAATTATATTTATAGCTGTTCCCCGTCCGCTTTTCTTGCGGTAACACCCCCTTCAGCTCCCTTGGGGGAGAAATGTAAAAAAGTCCATTCATATCTGCCCTATACTGCAAAAGGTATACTCCTCCCAAATTTCAAGGCTCTAGCTCTTATGTCTCCAAAGGTATTGTGATAAGTTTCTACATAGGTGGAAATCTCTTATATATATAAAGATATGTATAATTTATAATAATTAAAATTTTTTTACGCTACCTATAATATTGTGTATTTCTTCTTTCTCCTCCCCTTTTCCCGGCTACGTGGGGTCGGTACAGTATGTACTTCTCTTCCACATCCCTCTAATAGCCGTCATATCTGAATTCGCACTCTTCTTACACATGTCATCTTTCACACAATCCACATTCATTCTCATTACTTTCTTTATTTAATGTCCTTCATCCCTCCGCATAACATGCCCGCATCACGCTAACCTCTTGCTCTTCAATATCTCCGTCACTGGAGCAACGTTCAGACTCCCTCTAACATCTATATTATTGTGTATATTTATCCTAATTTAATTTCAATATATTATAAATTCCTTTGTTAACACACGCATAGTGCAAACATTGGAAATTAAACATTTCTCACCAATCTTACCTGTATTGTCAACAAATGAAAAGGTCCTGTGTAGACTGTAGTACTTTTAAAAAAAAATAAGATTTAAAGCTCATTTTTAATAAAATATGTATAAAACATACTGATATAGTAGCACGAGCAGCAGGGGAGTGTTCGTGTATTAATTTATATTCTATTCGAATATTGTTAGTAAATAATTTTTTTGTTTATGACGATTGATAGTGTTTATTACGAGATGTGATGCGCCCGCTCATGATAATGTGACGCTGGTTAGGATCATATTGCCATATATATCAAGTTAGAATAAATAACGACAGCATGTTGGAATCACTACAGCATCGTAGGAGCGGCACCAGCGCTTCATGGGAACATAATCTGCGGATGCGGAGTGCTATGTAAATTCGCCGGCATACGTGAGGAGCGGATGCGCCGCGGCACTCAGACGTCTCTCAGACGTCTGCCGGGAGATAAAACCGTTGTGAAACAATATGGAAAGCCCCGGCCGGGGCTCATTCCCACGCACGGCGTGCAAGCGGCTCCGAGGCGGCGGGGGTGCGTGCATTACATCCACCTACCCGCGCCTCGTTCGCACAAACGTACACACCTCACCTGAATACCAAGCTGCGAGCTACGGCTACGTATTACTAAAAAAAACAGATTCACATAAACAAAATTTAGTAACACACGAAGAAATCTTTATATGCTTAGAAATTATTTAATGGTATGAAAGTATGCTTGAAGGTCGCTCCTCGTATATTATGTGCCGGTGGTCTCCTCGTGTGGGCCTATTCCTCGCTGTGAAGACACCGTCTATCTCAAGCAAGTGTAAGGTATACGTTTTGTCTCTAACCAGTTGCAATGGAGATTTCACATTTTTTTAAACTTTACTACCACTTTTATCACATGAGGAGTATCTCTTGTAACCAGATAAACGCTCTATCAGCTCCAACAAACTTCGATGCAGATAAGGAACGTTATACTTGTTCGTTAGAGAAGTGATATTTGTAAATACGTTTCTAATCTTCATCTCTTCGTTGCACCTCATGACTGAAGGTCACGCTTATTCTGAAATACTCTTGAATGACGCGGCAACCAGCTGCCGATATCTTAAGGCATTCCTAATGTTGATGCTTATCAGCGAGTAGGTGATAGATCCTGTGATCTAATGCGCTCGACCTTTCCTAACATTCCACATTCAAACTCTTTTTTTTTGTAAAACTAAATCCATTGATAATTATGTGCAGAAAAATTTCTTACTTGTGAAATTCGTTAAAAAAAATGTGTTTCCTCCAAAATTATACGCAACTCGCATTTATTATGAATACATATGCATTTTATATCAGTGTGCATTCAGGATTTCATTCAGAGCACGCATTTCAATGGACAGAAGTGAAAAAAGGAAACAAAATTCAGCAGTAACACCGCGCGAACTGGCAACACTCAATGCCTGCTGCTGATGCACGTACGTAATTTGTAAAGGCCCGCCTGCACGCCTGCGGCGGGGCGCGCATGGGGAAATATTTGCGAATATTTTACAAAACATAAGTATTCGTCATACCTGTGGGAAGGTGCCGCCGCACCACCCGTTTGTACCGCCAAATCATTACCACCCAGTTTGAAGCACGCTGAACTTATAGAGACAACGGCGGCTGCTGATCTGCTGCTCAAGGAAGCGAGAGCGCTATTGTATTGTGTAAACAACTTTACAAGCTCTTGGGCAAGCATGCTGCATGCCACTATGAACTATCTCCTCTCTTCGCTTCGTCCTAAAATTCAGGTTTACCTTGAATTAAACAGAATCTAATTTAGGAAGTATTCTTAGAGCATCATCATTAATATTATCTTCATCATCAGCCGATAGACGTCCATTGCTGGCCATAAGCCTCCCCTTAAAAATCTCCACATAGATCGGTCCTGCGCCAGTCAGTGTGTCCTCCGGCACTGCCGGGCACTATAAGCCGTCGTTTGTAGTGGTCACATGGGGGGATTTGGGCCATTTTCCACCACGACAGCCCAGTGCTAGTTGGTGGGAGCTAGAGTCTTGTTTGTTGATTATCAGGCTGCACCACGAGTAGGTGAGGTTGGCTTGGCTCCCGTGAGTTGTTGTGCAAAACCCTTTACACTACCGTTTTAATGTATGTTGATTAATAATTTCATCTTTGTCTATTCTTGGATTAACTCTATAACTTCACTTTTAACAATCAGTGTATAAAGTATTTTTAAGTTTTCATAAACCTTAAATTCATAAACCCTTACTTTATTCACATATAGATTTTTTTTTAAATATAGTTACATTTTCCGGATATATATTCATACATATAAATTTCTACAAATATTGCAATCCTGTGCGTATTGCCAGTGATCACTTATGGCACAGAGACGTAGTCGCTTACAGAGGGTCTTGTGGAAAAGCTTCAAGTCCACAAACACCAATGAAGAGAGCTATGCTCGGGGTTTCCCTGCGTGATCGATTCAGAAATGAGGAGAACCGCTGGAGGACTAAGGTCACCGACATAGTCCAAAAGATTGCCAAATTTCAAGTGGCAATAGGCAGAACACATCGTTCGAACCACTGACAGTCCTTCGACTGTTGGATAGAGATAGTGCAGAACCGATCGGCTTGGAGATCCTTCAGGGAGGTTTGTACCCAGCAGTGAGTGTTAAGTAAATCTTGTAAAGTTTTTAGCCGCCGCTTTTGGAATTTACAGTTATCACAGCAAACTAAGTTAAATAGACTACTTCTTTCTAGGAAAGAAGCAGAAGGTAGAGTAAAGTTTACACCGGATTTGACACCTTCAGTCCATTAAATATTACTATTACATAGAGTCTTGAAATCTCACCGGTTAGGTCATGTCAAGCTATTTTCGTTTCCGGTTTTTAATTTAAATTACATTCAATGTACACACATTTCCAGCTGTAACTCGGAACATTTAAGGGAAGCCTAATTGCCGTCCACGATGCAACATAAAACCGGGTCAAGAACCAATTTGTAGGTCCGCCCCGCGGGTTGAGTGTTGCTTTTTTAACTTAATTAGTGTAGCAAAGTTAACTCCAGTGCCTCAAGGCTGCCACTAGAAATGCCGCTGCAAATTGAAACTGACCTGGCTTCCTCGCTGCCTTAACACCGTCGCATCTCACAATTTCTAAACTGCTTTTGCTGCTGTCGGCTCTCACTACTCTGGTTGGTACTCCTATACTTCTTCGTTTTATGACTACAAACAGAATGTAGTATTTACAACTATATCGAAGACCTTTGTTGTTTCATTGTTAAGTTGTTCCTACAAATCTTTCATAAATACTTTTTCCAAAAACTAAATTACTGCGATCGGTTACCTTAAAGCAGAAACTTTGGGGCAGTTGATGTGCTGACTGAAAGTTCTTAAAAATTATGTAGTACTTTCAGGTGTTTAAATGTCATAAAGGAATTATGTTAAACTCTTAATTTATAGTTCTTTGGTGTCAATTTACCTTCTAGACTTAAAGAAAACTTAATAACCTGCTCTAAAGAAACGGCTACTAAGAATTTGGCCACATACATCTTTCAAGACCGATGTATAACTAAAATGTTTTGTCTCTATCTCTCGCTCTCTCCAATAACATACTAATTAAAAGTACTTAAACTGGGACGAAGAATATTTGAAGTATGAAATTAGCAAAGATCATATAATCTCCAGCGACAAGAAACTGAATGAAATTGGTGTATCCGTTTAGGAGTTTCATCTTCGGAGTTACGGACGCGCCGCTTTAATGACACGCTTCCTTTGCGGCCGACAATGAATATCAATACATTTAAATACTGGATACGGCGCAAAAGTTAAGAGTAGAAATTTAATAAACCCAAAAGCTGCGCGGGAACTTTGCGTGTTTGTCTTCCGGTGGGGGCGCAGGGTGCGGAGGGGGCGGATTGTTTTAATTCGCCCTAGCGCCATCTGCCGCACGGCTGCAGTTTCTCAACTTGGACTCGCAACAGACTTTATAATTTCGAGACAGTTCCAGTGCGACAGACTGTTCTGTTGTTCTTTTTAAAGGATCACCTTGAATCGCGTGTAATATTCTGGAATTTATTATCTCACCGCTCCAAGTTGTGTAGGAGGTGTAACAAAGGAGAGTCGCGGGAGTTGTCCACTTACTTAAATTTATTTTTCTTAATATAAATATTCAGTTTCGCGTCGCGACGCGGCAATTTAATTTTCTTTGTGCAACGAGACCTAGGGCGTTCACCTGATGATAAGTGACACTGCCCAGAACAAAATGATAGCAATATAGATTGTATTGCGTTCGTCGTATGGACTCGATAGACAGCAGTCTTCCAACCGTAATGTAATACTGTCTTCAAAGTTACTGTTTGCCTGTAGTATGATATAATTCCTACCAACTGCCGCTAATGTTTTCTTCACTAGATTTATGATTACTTAAAGAGATAGAGATAGAGTTAGAAAAAAAGACATTTTATTTTTTTTAAACAACGATAAGATATGAGAATTTGGTTGTCCCTTCGGTTACATATTTATTTTTATTATTTATCCAACTCCACTCCGTATTGTATGATGGTAGACGATCGCTTCTGATTCTTAACAGCTTAGCTTCGACAATAAATAGAGATCTTATTGAAAGGTGTTTCAGATCTCTTGCAAGTCTTGTTATGTTATTCTTCTTCTTCCTCCTACCCTTTTCTCAGCTACGTGGGGTCGGTACAGTATATACATCTCTTCCATATCCCTCTATCAGCCGTCATATCTGAATTCACACTCTTCTTACACATGTCATCTTTCACACAATCCATCCACACTTTCTTCGATTTTCCTCTACCCTTATAGCCATCCACGTTCATTCTCATTACTAAAAAGCCAAGTCTTGTTCTGTTTTTATCTCTAAGAAAAATCTTAGCGTTTTATAAGGTACTCAAAAACGACTCTCAGGTGCATCAAATTTAATATTTAAAAAAAGCACTGAGACTGGACCAACATCTAAGTCCTGGGAATAACAATACAGAAACACATGTATATCTTCGTGCAATTGACAGATGTCAGTTGTTTTAATCGATAGTTAAATAATAGAAGACCCGTTAAATATATTTAAAGTCTAAGATTGTATTTCTTAAGACGAGAAGATTTCCTCTGTAAAGTAAATGAAACTGCAAGACATATCTCTTAATTTCTAGAAAGCGTTAGATCTTAACTCTCCGCGACGGACTGATTCAAGTGCATTTTAAACTTGGCTCTTTCCGATTAGCTCCGAGTGGATATCTTGTGTAAAAAGAGATTGTTAAAGTAAATTATTCAAGCGCTGCAGCGGCTAAGTCTAATTAATTTAGTGCCACGATGCCGGGGTCAAGATACGAGATAAGAATTGAATTATACAAGCGCTTTAAACCGCCGCTGCCGGCCCACCGCCGCAATCATCGGATTACTTAAGCACAGCTTGGTGAAGGACTCGCTACCGTCCGCCCCCCACTCTTATTCAGCTTCTTTTAATTACGAGTATACAGAGCTAGCACTTGATTCCGGTCTCACTGGTGAAAAGTCTCTGTTGCTGGAGATCGTCTAGGTAGGCAGCTACTAGAGTAACAATTGTCAACATGTTATGCCTCAAGACGACGAGCACAACGGCTTTGTATACCATCTTAACTAGCGTCACGTTATTATAGACAGGAGTATCAATAGAACAAAGACCAGATGGTAAGCATCGATGTAGCCTTTGCTGGTGAAACGCAATAATATCCTATTCAATCTTCTCTCACACTTTTTTTTCGTCATGGATGGAAACACTAACACTGGCAGACAGTTCCAACCAAAATTATGAAGGTTGAACCCAAACGTGTCTTCCTAACACGCGGGTTACTACAATTCGGTTTGAATTTTTTCAATCTTCAGACCTGGTGATAATTCTACGCTAGCCATAACTATCAGGACCAAACTCGTAGGACGTATAAGCATTAACCTCAGGTAATGATAAGAGAACACTAGCTGTTCCCCGCCCGCTTTGGTGACCGTAATGTAGAATTAGACTTGAAATTTCTCTGAAGATCCTTGAGAGCAATCGTAACTACAAGTGACTTTCTGTAGCAACTGTTACTATGGCAACCGCGTAAATCATAGCAAATGAAAATGTTTATAAAAGTTAAACAGAAATAAAATTATGAAGGATCTATGAAATTCAAATAAATCATTCCGCGTTGAAAGCTCATGTTCTGATGTCGATACGTTCACTAGTTTTTAAGTGATTGGCGGACAAACGATCTTATATATATAGATAAGATTTAACCTGCATCCGTCGCAGAATAACTAAAGACTTGCTTTGTAACACGAATTTCCCTGGTTCGTTTTCGAAGCCACATGTGGTGAAGTTTGAACTGTGGCAGTGGTTTTGGAAGTCATCTGGCCGCCTGCCAATGGTATTGTAAATCTGCTGCCATAGCATTATTATTCTTAGCGATCACGCTCATCCGCTGCCTCATTGTAAATTGACTCCTTAAAAATAAATAGTACAGTTCTCCCCAAGATCTATTACTATCGGTTATCAGCGTCACACGTGTGCCGCCGCAGCAGCCGGTTGCTTGTAATTAAATACGTATCGTATTGCGATTGCTGGCGGCAGGTGACAGGAGGCGCCGCGTGGTGACGTGGTGGTGACGAGATTATACGCCAAAGAGAATTCCATCGGTATAATTAAGGATTGTAACGATTCAAATTGAAGTTCACCACAGCGTAAAAAAAATACAGTGATCCCACTTTTTGTTCCCACTGTTGGGACTTGGACGCTTCGCTTTAGGAAAATATAGCCTATGCCATTTATCTACCACATTAACCAAATGCAAATGCAGGCGCTTATTCCAAGGAATCTGTTGTTGGGACATGTCAGTTTCATTGCAATGTTTTTTCACCGGAAGTACAAGTTCAGTGAGGATCGAAAGGTTCCAGCAATAAATACCCCAGCAGTTACAAACTGTACTACCACCTCTTTAGTTACCATCGCAAGAACTTTGAACTTCTGTCAGAGATTATTGTCTGGTTCGTAATCAATCATCATCAGGTTAGATCGTTTTCAGTGATTGCATATGAGATTAATTCTACACCTTAAAAACAATGAAGATAAAATACAAATATTTTATCAACAAACGAGGCTATGGTTCTCAACAACCCGCATTGGGTCAGCCTGGTGGGATATGCACTAAATCCCCCCCTATATAAACCCCTAAAAACGAAGGTCGCGGAAAGCTGCAGGCACCGTGGGACCAATTGATGTGGAGATCTTTGGGGAAGGCTTGTGTCCAGCTGGGAACGTCTATCGGCTGATTATGATGATGATGCTGCTGATGATGTCACAACATGAAAGCTCTTTTTATATCTACGGTTACATGAAGCTACTAAAGTTAACGAAAACATAAATTTTAAATAGAAATTAAAGTTAACTGTTTCTCTATCTCTGAAGTTAACTTTTCTAACGAATAGAATTCTGCAGATGTGATAACTTAGAACTATAACATAGTTATCATATTAAATAAAGAGGTTAAGAATAACAAATGTTTCCGTCGATTTGAGGAAGCTTGATTTAAGTTAATAATGTATACAGTTAAAAGTAAACCGCGTAGTAAGTTAGAAGTCAGATTTAGTGCTGGCTGCAGTAATCCAGGCGGCGGCGCAACCCAGCGTTTAGGCTGGGTATAAAAGCAGCCTGATATACTGTGCGGAATTAGATCCGGGATAAACCGGCGGAAACCGTTGCATAAACGTCGCAGCTATTTGCGTCGAGGGTAGTCGGCAAAAGAAGTCGCCTTTTATTGATAATGGGGGACGACTTTATACTCTTCTCTACTTTATTTTTATACTTGTGTTTATGTCATCATCATCAGCCGATAGACGTTCACTGCTGGTCCTAGGCCTCCCTCAAAGATTGCAACACAATCGGGTAGGAATTCGTATGGGGCATTTGGGCCATTCTCACCGCGCTGGCCCAATGCGAGTTAGTGGAAGTCAGAGCCTCGTTTTTAGAGATCGTCTAGGTACCAACGCAGCTCCTATTTGTGTTACCAAACAGTACTGTGCAAACATTACTGTATTCTAGTTTGAAGGACGTTGTAAGTAGTGAAATTACTGAAGTAACGAGTCGCTATAAATGTTGAATATCTATAAATTTTATTAATTTTGGATACGTTATAATTGTCAGTAGTATAGTAGTAAATTTCCAAACCTGGAACCGAAAGATGTTCTGCCTCATGTAAAACTATTGTGCTGTATACAGGTTCATATCTTATCGAAGCTATAGTTTTTTTTTATACTGTTGTGATACTTACATAACTATCATAAATGATAAAATGAAAATATTGAAGACCTACGTCCAGCTACGAAAGTTTAACTGCTGATATGATGATTGGAGTGACGAGACACAACAACTTATGTCTCAAAGAGTATGTGAGAGTACGTAACCTAACGTCATCTTGTTACTGACAATCTTCTTATGATAATACCGAGGGTATGAGCATCTCGTCGATTTGTCAAATAAATAATAACAATAAACAGGGTGTGTGGCAAATAATCGCGTTAAGTTCAGGCGGCGTCAGCTTTATTATATGAGATTAAACGCAATCCGCCGGAACTTAAGGTCCCGCGTCGGATTATCGCGCGATAACGAGGCGTCGGGTCCACTCCGTTTTCATTAATGTAACGGCTAGTTTTCCCGCTCTAATGGCCCATAAACATCACCGCGAATAGAGTGGGAAGAAACCGAGTCCCGGGCGATGGCTCCGCTTCCGCGCAGTAATTGTTCCGGCATTCCTGGATGCGGCACGAGCGAACTCTTCGACCTACCATAACGAAGGAGCTCTCGTAACCACATCATATCTGTTATCTCTTTAATGTATGAAGTCGAAGGCAACGAGAAACCGCTGCACTATATTCCCAGCATGGAATAGTCCAATAATAACAAGGCCCCGAGTGCCCGGCGTCTCTTAAGAGACAGAAAGGACTGTACCAAGCTGATCGCCGACCTTCACTAGTAGGATTTCTTTAAGTATGATCGTGCATTTGTATTACCAAAAGAGCAAGCTCAACGGTTTGTTATTGAGATATCTTTGCTATTACGATTGCTATGTAATTTGGATGCATTAAGCTCATCATCATCAGCCGATAGACGCCTACTGTTGGACATAGGCCTCCTCAAAGATCTCCACGTTTGTAGAGATTAATATGCACTACGATTAGCTCCGCTCTTTAGTAATTCAGTATATAATTTATATGCAGTTAACTTTGAGTAACATTAATATAAGCTTCGCAGAAGTCGCAACTGCTGAGACTACAAAAGGGTAGAGCCATCTTATAAATAACACAAAAAATTTGATGTAGACTTGTTATAATAAATACACTCTTTCTCTCGCTGATAACCATTTTTGTATAACCAGAAGCAAAACCTATTTCAACCCACCAAAAATCCAAAAAAAAGTTGCTCTTAAACTCGATTAGAGATTGCTCGATACTACATAAACCTTTTAAAAATAATTACATTTTTTTTATCGTACAGTTCTAATTAAGGATATCTCGCGACACTTCCAGGACACTTAACTCCGTCCGTAGACTCGTAAAGCGAGTTTTCTCCGGGATAATCTCGCAAATTTTACGTCTCTTTGATTACCAGCCACAACTATTACCCCTGCATTCGGCGCGAGGGGATGACAATTTGAGTTAGCTTTTAATGTATTTCAGTAACTGCAGTTTGAAACTTTATAAGGAAGAATAAACTTCCGACTGACTGTACAGCGGCTAACCGGTTGCCTTGTAATCCGGAAATCTTCGGTTCGCTTCCAGTATGTCGATTCGGATTTTTTTTAATACGTTAGGATAGCTGTCACTCTCATATTGTAAATTAGTTAATGTATGCAGGAGTATTCTTCAACAAACTTCTCTACCCAGGGCATCATTGTTGCTTAAAACTGCGTTAAATTGAATTATTAACCTACAATCGAATAAACAAATTGATTATTTCTTTTGTTGTTGTGTAACAGTATTATAATACACAAATCTGTGGAAAAGAATGAGAAGAATTATCAGGTGAAAAACTGACCACAAATGTTGTGGATCGTTTAAGAGAAGAAAGATAATCTTGTGTATATAGCCCAGGCATATTCTATACATTATCTTTTTCCCGCCTGCTTTTCAATCCGTAACATAGAATTAGATTTGTAATATAGACTTGAAGTTTGTCAGAAATATTCCCGTCCGGCGGCAACCCGCTGTCACCCGGGCCCTCCCCCATTATTGACACCATTTTGGGAAGGAGTTTTTAAAATCCATTCTTATGTGACCTCTAAACGGCAGAAGCAATATTTTTATCAATTTTTGAGTGTTTACGTATAATAGTTTCGTAGATCTCGCGATGAGTCTATGAATCTTTGAATAACTCCTATATATAATCGCGTGAGGCGTTAACGTGACGATAATAGGTGTATAGGGCCATGGACCTCTGAAGTCATAGTTGTGTTGTCTTCCTTTGATACATTAAGTTTATTTAAATTGTGTACAGTAATTATATGTAATTCTATAATTTTGTTTCAGTGGAATTTGCAATTAAATTTTGATATGAACTAAAACCGCCTAGGCTCTGCGTCTGGCGGCTGTGCTGGCACTAAACATGAAAGGTTCGCTCATAAGGTGCCGGCTTCATTTGTCACACCGGGCACCGTGTTAATAACCTGCCCCCGTGGCACCGCTCCAGCTCTTGGCTTACAGGGGCTGCAGCTTAAGTATTAAACTGTCAGCGCGATCATTTCGACTTAAATATTGTTATAATTGACAAATATCTATTGAACCGTTTGTGGAGAGTCAGCTTTAGAATTTTCTAGGGTTTCTGTTTCATGGCGATATATTTATAGTTATTTAATAATCGGTTTGAAACTTTAACTATTACAGTTATAAAAAAGTAATGTATTGTTAGTTAACAATACAGCTTTTTATTTTATAAAGGCATGTTTAAGTGAAGTAGATTCATTTTATTAACTTGAATATCTTATCGGAAGTTTCTGACTTAATACAGAGGGTATACTTAGGCACGATGGGGCGTGCCTGCCGAGGTCTATACAAGTATGAGTATACGAACAAAGTAGCGGCTACAAATTCAGACCTATAGTACGTTATTGGTTGACTACAATTAAAATATAGAGGTACTTAGGTATAAGTAAGATGAAACATTGATTTATTTGTACAATGAATCCATTTGTGTCATTTATGAGTATCGACGTAAATACTTTTACAATTCCATTCATCCATCTCGGTATGTTTTAAGAGGTGAGGATCGCATTTTATTGCTGTCTAAATATCCTAATCAACACCTCAACTAGATCTTATTTCATGCTTCGATGTTTCGTTGCAAATATATAAGATCCGTGAAACCAAGTACACTTAGATGTGTCAAGTTACTTCCGCTGAAGTACCGGAGCTGGATTTGCGAGAACTCACCAGCGAAATGATATGCAAATTAATTCCACCTGGAGCGGGGCGCGAGCAAACAGACGAGCGAATTCAAATTACACGGTTAAACTACAATCATATTTAAACTTTCACCATAACTTCGATGGCAGCTGTTGGCATTAACAACTCAATCAGAGCAATCTAGGTCACGAACTAAACACCTCAGACCGCGGAGCCTTGCGGGGAGTGTCTAGCAAGAAATAGATTGTTTGCGAATACTCCAATTACTAACCAGGTATCCCGGCGTCGGCTGTGAACTGTATCCAGCCCACAAGGTTTTTGTTTTGGCAAGTGAACTTTGTCTTTTGTAATTTAAGACGTGAGAGCTTTCATCTAGTTTACATCTGGAAGTTTCATTACCTAAATTGTATTTAAATAACGATTGTCGTCGTTAACCTAATTTCGTTCGTTAAATAATTTTCATTGTTAACGGATAATCTGAAACTATTCAAAGCAGCCTTCAAACCATCTCACATATTTTCACACTCTTAGTGTTGATTGTATTTTTAATTAACTTATGATTTCTCGTTAACTATAAGTAACTAAAAGGCAAGTTAGGACTGTAATTTAGCGAGAAAGGCTACCCTGGGGCGAAACAACATTTTTTTTAAAATCGCAATCAAAATGTTCTATAAACAATCACTCATGTGATCCTTTTTAAAAGATTGTTTTAAACATTTTTTTGAATGTGGGTAATTTTAAAAATATCGTAGTTTCTAGTTATTTTATGTATATTAGAAAATCGTTTTATAAGAAACTCATTAGGAAGTTGTTTATTGTATTAACGAAAACAGCGATAACAAAATATAATTTGCTTATTTTTTTATAATTTTTTCACAGGAACTCAAAGGGGTTTTATTTTACAAAAGTACACAATTACAATTTACATTAAAATGTTCCTAAGTATTCACCGCCATCTATCGGGCAGTGTTATGATATGAAATGTTTAATTTCTTGCCGGTAGATTACTCTAGAGTATCTAACTTCTATTAACTATGCTTTTAATATTCGTATTAAAATCAGCCTAATTATTCATTTATGAAAAAAAATCTTAAAAAAAATTTATAAGTGAAATTTTCAATATGATTTACTCTACAGCTTATTCATGTTCTTATATATTCTCAGAATGTAATACAACCTATTTAAGCATATTTGTATACATTAAATATACAGTATAATAACACATTTTTTTTTTCGATATAAACAAAAAGGTTTTAGAGTTTTAAAAAAGTTTTTCAACCAAGTCATGTAGTAAGGAATTCAGACTGGTATAGTTTAGTTGTAGATAATTAAAACCTAAAGAGTCCAGTTACAAAAAAGCTGCGGAAGCTTTGGATGCCATCCGTCACCGTCTTCAGCGGGGTGTAAGGAGCGGGGTTGCTCTAAAAGATTTATCACCGCTAACACATCGAGCGATCCCAATTTGCTGGCCGCCCGCCCTCAACCAAGATTGAGCGTCCGCCGCCGACCTCACGCACCTCCCCGCCATCTCAACGCGTTAAACCCCTTTTTATTTCCGCCGTACGCGCGCCGAGAAAACATTTCCGATCCTTAACTACAATGCTCGCACTATAAATTGTTGTAATAGGACAACGTATCCCGAACGAGCAGACGCAACACCATCACTATACGCGTCACTGTTACGCATTACGCGTATTTACTGGAACAGGTTTCAAAACTACAAGTACTTACTTCCACGTACTCGCACTCGGTTATATATTTACATATTAAACATTTTGCAAAAAAATATATTTTTATTTAATATAAACTTATTTCACTAAACCCTTGGATCTTGAGTCTGATATAAATGTCGTTTATTTTTTTATTTATTTTTATTTTAAAACGAACGAATCATTTAGAAACCGTATACATTTCCTACCATGATTCAACCAATGGGTCATCAGCCATTATTACTGCTTACCGAGTATCGCATTCAGAGCTCCGTTATTGTCTACCGACGGTTATATGTGGGCACTGACATCTACCGTTAAATTATTGTAACAATATTTTATTATGTTTTTTTATATTTACTACGAATTCTTGCATAAAATTTAAAAGACTTGTAATTTACGGTTCTGTTATGTCGACACTTTGTTATTTCCGCTAAAAATCAACACAATTAAGGACTAAACTAGTTATTTAAGACTTGCAGTATAAACAAATGGTAATTTCGTGTTGTATAGTAATTACAAAATTTCAAAAAGATTTGTTTTAAAATTAAAAATAGTCATGTTATCGATCAATAATACAAATGAGAAATAAAAATGGCTGACTGTCACTGAGGGTCTCACTGTTATTCTGACTCTTGGTCTGTACAGTTCTTCCCAACCCTCGACACATACAATAGTGTAAAAACTTTTACGCTGTTATGGGGGTGTAAGAGGTCCCGCATAACAACTCCGGGATCCAAGCCAACCTCTCCTGCCCGTGGTGCATCCTGCTAATTAAAAATCAAGGCTCTTGGGCCAGCGCGATAAGAAATGACCCAAAACCTCGTAAATGACACCAAGTCAAACGATGGCTCCTCATGCCCGGCGATGCAAGCGGTGCAGGATGGATCGATGTGGGGATCTTTGGAGGAGGTCTATGTCCAGCAGTGGACATCTATCAGCGGAAGATGAAAATCTTTTTTCTATACTATAATAAAATTTGGATTTCCTCAATTTTAACTAATGTTATATAAAATATTCTTTTCATTGGAACGCTGCAGTTGTTTACGCCGCCGATAAATCCGGCCGTAAACGGCCAGGGCCGGCCTCCCGGGCCGCGCCAGGCCCCGAGCTTAAACTTTTAATGGCACTTGAAGGCGAGGAAATGAGGTTGAACTACATTAAAGGCGCTTAATCTCGATTCTTAGTCCTGGCGCGCTCGTAACCAGCGCCGCAACGCGCCCGCCGGTGAGGCCGCCGCCGCAGTGAACCGCTCCGTAGCTCAAGTCGAAGGAATATCCAGAAAGCAAGTAAACATTCGACGTAATTAATTTCAATTATTACTAATCTATGTATAAGTAGTGTTTTTTCTTTATTCTACAAACCGACGAGACGACTGGGTGGGTCTAAGTGGGTCCCACCGCAGCTCCTGTTTCTGCCACCAAACAGTAGTATGCGTAAATTACTGTTCCGGATTGAAGGGAGTTGTCGCTAGTGAAATTACTGAGGTAACGAGACAACATCCTATGTCTCAAAGCGAAGGGCGCAATGTGGTGCAGTGTACAACATCCTAACTAGCGCCACGTTGTCATAGGAGGACGTATCACTAACCATCGAGTGAACGTTCCGTTTTCCTCGTAATTTCATGAAATAAAAATAAAACGAGCCAGACGTTCACCTGACGGTAAACAATACCCATAGCAACATGATTATAGTATGAATGGTATACACTGCACTACATTGTGCTAGTCGCCTAGTGGTATAAGATGTTAACCTCATTACCTCGGTAATTTCATTAGCTCCAGCGCCCTTCAAACCGGAACACAGTGATGTTTACACAGTATTGTTTGGCAGTAGAGACAGGAGCTACGATAGTACATAAACGTTCTCTGGCATCAGAGACTTACCAGCACTAGCTTTATAGTGCTAATGTAAATTTAAGTAACAAGTATAGCTCAGGTAATGAGACTTGACATTTTATATCTCAAGGCGACGAGTACAATGTGATGTAGTGTATATCATCTTAACCAACGCCGCGTTATGGGCAAAAGTATCAGTTACCATCAGATTAACGTTTCGCTCCTCTCGTCTATTCGTGGAAATAAAGAACTATATTAGACATTATTTAACTTGTATATATATATATATATATATATCCCATAAAGGAAATTTATAACATTAATAAAATTAAATAAACTTAATAAGTATTTGTTCGCAGAGAAGTTATTTATATTTACTTGTTCCTGTTTTAAGTTGAACTTAAAAAGAGATAAGTTGAGAAGAAAATCAAATTAGTGAACATGATGTTGATAAAAACGCATCGCCTTGACGCCGACGTGCTGCACAATGACGTCTCTTTACTGCTGATTAATCATCGGAGAACGGATCAGATAGTAACATGCGAGGCACGCGTACAGACGAAACTAAACCTTATGGCTTTGCGTTACCGTCGGGTATCCTTTAACGCGTTCACGACAAATTTAGTTTCTGATTCAAACGTTCAGTGGCGACGTGTGTCGCGATCGATAAATGTTACAATAAAGAATTTTAGAGATTCTCGAGAACTCATGGGACTAAAGCCAACCTCGCCTGCTCGTGGGCCAGCGTGGTGGGAAATGGCCCAAGTACCCACACATGATCCCTTACGAGCGACGGACCCTAGTAGTCGGCCGTATCAGAGGCCGTGCTGTGCGAAGGTCGCGGGAAGTCGTTGGATGCGGGCAATGCAAAACCAATCGGTGTGTAGATTTTTGGGGAGGGGGCTATGTTTAGCAATGGACGTCTAACGGTTGATGATTATGATGATGCAACCAGCGGCTTCACCTACTGAAGGGACTGCCAGCACTACGTTTAACGGTAATTCTCGTTACATCAGTAATTGCACTAGCTACAGCACTTTTTAAACCGGCACATGATAATGTTTGCACTGCCGTTCAGCGACAGAAGTGGAAGCTGCGGTGGCACCTAGACTGTCTTCGGCACCAGAGACCTATCACCAATAAACCTTAACGAATAATAGTATCGTGTCTGTAAGTAAAGTGAAACATGATGTTTATACTTAATACTTACAAATGTTTAGGGAACTCTTACTCCCAAGAATTTGTTAAAAAAACCACATTTGTACATCTGTCTGTTACCGGTAATACTGATAACTTGATTTTGTAAAGATGATTTTTCTTTAATATTTGCAATTCAGTGGCGCTGCACTGTATACACTTAGGATGTATTAAGCAGTTAACTTTAAAGTTACGTTGGTAAGATACCGTCTGTTCGTAGGTCTTTTAGGTACCACAGCAGCGCCTGTTGCAACCGACGAACAGTACTCTGTAAACATTACTGTGGTCCAGTGTAATGGGCGCTGTAGCTAATGAAATTACTGAGGTAATGAGACAATAGCGAGGCTCAAGGCGAGGAGCACATATTGCTGTGTGTATCATCCTAAATAAACTCTAGCGTGACGCTGTTAAGTCTATATCATTTACCATCACGCGAACGTCTTGCTCGTCTCGTCGCTTGCTCGAATAAATGAGTGTAAACAGTCTCCAGGATACGAGGTGGTCCTGGATATAAATATGGAACCATGGGAACACACAGCAGATCGCACTTAGCCGTGTAATTTGTTCCTTCTTTTTTAATTGATTTAGTGTCGGACAAAGCGTGCGCTTGGCGCGCTCCGACCCGCGGGCGGCCATTTTTCTTTATTTTTAAACATGTCCGGAGCCGAGTTTGTCATGCTGCGGATGCCTGTTTGATTTAAGGCGATGCGAGCCATTAGTAACAGTCATTGGACATTAATTAAGACGCATTCATTTTGTTCTTACTATTATTTCCAAATCGCTTTTTATATTAACGCCGACGGGCCCTGCTCCGTGTGGCACGGGATGCGGGAGTAGGAACGTGGTCTTCCGACGGTTTACTGGTACAGAGGTCGATGACCTTTCGACACCAACGCAACGTAAAAATGACACGCAGTTATGTCGGCGTGTTTATCCGGCGTGTATGGATAACCTTTACAAAATAATCTTGCAGGAAATTATCATTATAACTAATAAGCAATTAACTTTATTATATTCTTCTTTGCAGAAATTTGTGCTTATTTCAGTAATCAATCCAGTTCTATATATATATATATGAAATTCAGACAATTTGTCTCGAAGGTCCTTGGTCTTATGCACATATTATCGTCACGTGAACGGCTCATATATATATATATATATATATATATATATATAGGATATATCCAGAGGTTCATTAACTCATTGTGAGATTTCCGAAACTATTAGATGGAAACACAAAAAATTTGGTAGAGATATTCCTGCCTTCTGCTGTTTAGAGTTCAGCTAAGAATGGATGTTACAAAATTCTCTTTCCAAAGAGAGTTGCGGAGGTGTAAATAATGGGAGGGTGCCCAAGCGGCATCTGGTTGCCACCGGACGGGATTATTTCTGGCAAATTTCAAGTCAATATTAGAGACATGAGGTATAGGACCTTAAGCTCCATGACTTTGAACCTAATATGATTTTGACCCTAACATCTTCAACTAGCACCTCACTACAACTTTCCACCGGTTCAATGCCCCGTTCGTCCAGTTGCATTGTGGTATGAAGTAAACTGAAATGAAAAGAGCTACGCTGTAAAAGGTTATGCTGCTGTAAGGATGTATTATAATATGAAACTTTTCAAACTACCTTCAGGATAATTGCGCAGCATTAGGAATCGTGCAACGAGAGGTATGTAAGGACAACAATGCACTCGCCGCCGCTCCCGCCGCCCGCCAGGTTCTATAAATGGTTGTTAGTTACAAACAAGCGACAATAAAGCCGGCGACACACTGGGAGAGATGAATATATAATATTCTTCTTGTTTAGTCTCAGTGCCAAGATTGGGACAATCCTGGTGAGTGAAATCCTAGTTAGACGCTATATTAGTAACGTTACATAGCATTTTATAGAACAAGGCGACACGTACATTTGACGCAGTGTAAATATCCTAATAAGCATAATTTATGATCGAGTTGTACCACGAGACTAACGCTCTGCTCGTTTAGTAGGTTCGTCGAATTAAAATAAACATCTTCATCATCATCATCATCAGCCGATAGAGAGACGTCTACTGCGGAACCTAGGACTGCCCCGAAAAATCGATCAGTCCTGCGCTGCAGTTAGCATGGCTTCCGGCATCGCAAGGCATTTGAGCTTGTCGCCTGTAGGGGTTAATATGGGAAGGATTTAGGTCATCGCCCACGACGCTGGCCCAATGCCTGGTTAGTGGAAGCTGAACCACATTTGGTGATCAGCAGGGTGCACCACGAGCAGGTAGGTTGGCTCCGGTCACGTGAGTTGATGTGCGGGAACCCTTATACCCACAAATAAACGAACTTAGGCGTGACGTTGTTATGATCGATGACTACCATAAAGCCAAAGTAATGCTCGTCTCTTCACCGAATAATAAAAAAAAATCTTAATTCAATCATAGTGTGCCGTGTAAATATCTTAACAAGAATGTTGTTATGACCGAATCGTACCTTTAAGCGAATACGTTAACTTCATCGCTTTGTCAAGTAAATTAAGTTATGAACACTGTTTAATGTGTTCCGGTCCTTAGGCAAGACCAGTTGCGCCGGCGCACGTGGGTCCAGCATTCATCGATGGCCCGTGGCGCGGCGTCGCATATAAATACGCGGCGCTGCCACGATCTGCAATATCATTAGGTCCCCGGAGATACGATCTGCAGTTGCGATTATCCATGGCGCAAGAGTAGGCGGTTGCGTTGTCCGCGGCGCGTACCTCGCCATTTATCTTAACACGTAAATTATGGTGCGCTAAATGTAAACTTTAATATCCAACTAATTTTGATATACATATATATGGGTCAGTAAGGTCCTCGAGTGACGCCCGCGTACCGGTACACGTAGTGTTGGGAGGCCTCCCACAAGGTGGACCGGACCGACCATCTGGTGAGAGCGGGAACCCACGGGATGCGAGCAGCGCGGGGCCGATCGATGTGGAGATCTTTGGGGGAGGCCTATGTCCAGCTGTGGATGTCCATCGCCTAATGATGATATATCTATTTATATATTTACATAATAAAAATGGGTTGTGTTTGTTCGCCAATCACGTGAAAACTAGTGAACGTATCAACTTGGGAACATGAGCATTCGACGCAGAATGATTTCTAGATGGTTATAGGTTATTTATTTTTTGGATTGCATAGATCTTCGTAATTTTATTTTTAATCAATTTTTATACCCAATTTCATTTAATATAATTAATGCGGTTGCTATAGCAACGGTTGCGGAATATTCCAGACAAATTTCAAGTGTGATTCTATATTACGCGACCAGCAAAGCAGGCCAGAAAGAGCTTAGGCTATATATTAGTACATATACTTTATTTATAATTAATGTCAGCTAATTAGTTGCTAGAAATCTTCCGCGTAACACCTGGGTAAATGATGAGGGAGAGAAGGAAGGGGTTGAGAGCCAGCGCTGATCGTAGTTGCTGTTCGGTCAGCATTAGCGGAGCCGTTCATTGTGATTAGTGATAAAAAAATAATAACAAGTTGTTGGATTTAGAGGATTAGATCTCTAAATCCAATAACTTCCGGTGAAATTTGAAAACTGTGTATCCTAATATATTTTTTAATAGTTTCATACGGAACTCTAATTCTTTTCAAATGAATCTTTAACTTGCTATAGCTGATGTTGCAGCCGGTGAAGTCGAAATCGATCGAGCAGCTTGGTAGATTAACAGATGACAGACAAACTATTAAGTTGCATGTTAAATGAATGTGATTATCACAATACTTGACGGATATATAAGTAGATACTTAACGTCGTTACCAGGACAGGACATTTAACGTCTGTATCCGGTTATCTGGACGAGTGTGCCTACGCGGATACTTATCGCCGCGAGATGCGATTGACGATAAGTCTAAGTTATTCATTTATTTATACCCTTCTTTTGTCCCTCTACAGGTATAACATGATACCTTCAGGTATAGTATAACAGAGATGTCAACCAAACGATTCAAGTGTATTGGTTGAATACATCTCCATAGAGAAGTAAACTTCAGACGTATGACACAATAGTAATAAATTTCATTTTTAGTTATCAATATGGAAATACACGAATAAGTTAAAAAGGTAAGTTATAAGTTAAATAGATCAAATGTGCCATTATTATGATTTTTTTTTTTGCTATAAAGTAATCACGATTATACGAAAGAGAAGACATGTTTTCGAAGGAGCGACGGCCGACGGCAATAAGATCCTCGGGTGGCGCTCGCGTACCGGTAGACGTGGTGTTGGGAAACACCCCACAAGGTGGACCGACAATCTGGTGAGAGTAGTGGAAACTCCTTGGATGTGAGCAACGCGGGACCGACCAATCGACGTGGATCTTTGAGGATGGCCTATGTCCAGCTGTGGACGTCTATCGACTGGTGATGATGATTATATGCCCTATGCTAAATATCTCCAAATACTTTTTTTTCATTATTTAAGTGCGTAAAAGACCTGTTTGTATTAATTACTATTATATATCCAAGGTATGCCGTGTATGGATGTGTGGGTTTCACGCATATAACAAAACCACAACGCACACAAGCGCACAGCCAGCGGCTCATCCGGGCCGGTTATATTGATCACCCACCATATAGTCTAATACGGGAATATCCGTTACCGCGCGGACATTTACAAATGGTGCATCCGGAATTGCCCAACGACCGATAGATCTCGATTCCTTATCCCATCTCCGACTATCATCAGCGCTGTAATCAATGACGTTTGATATCCGAGATGGGATCGCTTGACGTATCATTTGCGATCTCGCTCATTTAGTTCCCTTTTTTAGTGACTTACGAATCGAATTTATTTACACTTCCGGTTCCTTGTCATATTAACACGAGTAAGGTGCTAATGTGACAATGAACAGTCGTAACATTTTGGAAGACACTGCTTAATCTTTAGGTTGGTCTTTGTTGCGAGACCGTTTAGGTAGTACCACCACAGCGCCTATTGCAGCCGACATGCAGTAGTGAGCGAACATTACTGCGATCCGGTTTGAAGGGCGCTGTAGCTATTGAAATTACTGGTGTAACGAGGATTACATCTTAAACATCACACAGGAACATCTTGTGTATCAAGGCGATGAACACACCACCGTGCTGTGTATACCATTTTAAGTAGCGCCCGGTTGTTATGAATAAGCGTATTACTTACCATCAAGTGATGGTATTGCTTGACGAGTCACTTCGTCTAACAAAAAAAAACCTTATTTTTGTAGAGAATTGTTTTAAAGTAACAGCTGCCTCCACTTGCATAACTAGAGTTTTCTACATCCAATATATATCACTGCTTTTTTTTTGGTATTAGATAAAAACTTTCAAAAGATACTTTTGTCTTCTGAGCTTTTTCGTAAGAGGATAGGATTAAACAGTAGCCTTCATCATCGTCATCATCAGCCGATAGCCTCCAAAGATTCCTATTCGATCGGGTAGGAATTCACATGGGGGGATTTGGGCCACTTCCTACCACGCCGGCCCAATGCGGGTCGGTGGGAGCCCGAGCCTAGTTTGTCGATTAGCAAGGTGAATTTAATATTTAAGTTGTAAACTTTACTTACAAACGGTGGAGGGAAACATCGCGAGGAAACCTGCACTTGAATTACAAGTAGGTCTGTGCCCCGACAGTGGGGACGTAAACAGGCTGAAAAAAAAAATACATTTGCAGATGCTTCGATGATTTATTGTATGATCAGTAAAACAGAGAGTAAAACAATGCGCACATAGGTCACGCGGCGTGGTCTCCGTACTCTCCCGCAGGCCAGTTAGCTGATCAATTGGCTGTATTGGCAGCTAAGTGGGCGCGCGCTCGCACAACGGCCCAATTAACTTTCAAAACTCATCTCAAACGAACTGTTTCAAAACGATTCTCTTGATTTTTATGCTTTATTTGTTTTCATTGAATTATAAACCAATTATTTAATACCCATACCGTACTGGTGGTATAACACCACGGGGACCAACTGTGTTGGTACTACCGTAACGTATTACTTTCCAGATTAAACGACAGCATAGTTTCGAACAACCTACTAAAACTTTTTTGTTATTGACAGTCGTGTACCTTTACCATCAGTTGAAAGCTCGATAAAGCTGAAAATCCTAAAAAGTCATAGATAAGTTAGGTATGTAGTTTATAGTATCTATATATATAAAAGATTTCTTCCCATGTAGACTTATGGGTTCTCTGGAACCATACGGCTTAAAGACTTGAAATTTGGAAGGAATATTCGTTTTGCCGAGTATACGTCATCTAAGAATGGATTTTACAAAATTCCTTCCCAAAAGAGGGCTTCGGGATTGTTAGTCAGCAAAGCGGGCGAGGAATAGCCAGTCTATTACATATCTAAAGATTACGAACATCTTATGGAATACAAAAAAATTTTTGAGATAAACTGATACACAACCACATGCGTTAAAATCTTAATACACCTCTTTTTGGATAATGCTATTTGTCAAAAAAAAAAGGATTAAAGAAATTTACAAACGGCGCAGGCGCAGCGCCCTCGTCGTTGGTGCGGACGCTGCCAATTAACTCCTCTGCCCTTTCGATGGGCTCTAATCAACTGACTGCACTTTATTTGAATGTAATTCGCCTATTCCCGACCTCTGCATCAGCCAATGTACAACTCTTCTTCCTTGTTACTCCTATTACAGGATTAATCTACTGGTAAAAGGTATTCAAATTTTGCAACACATCGCAATGTAGCATTATAGTACCCCAATTAAAACTATACAATGGAAAGTAAAAAAAAAAGGGGTGTAAGAGATCCACACAACATCTTGCGGGTCTCAAGCCAACCTCGTCTGCTCGTGGTTCACCTTGCTAATTAACAAACGAGGCTCTGACGCCCACCAGACCGCATTGGGCCAGCGTAGTAGGTAATTGTCCAAATTCCCCTATATAAACCCCTACAAACGTGAAGATCTTTGGTGGAGACCTATGTCCAGCAGTGGACGTCTATCGGCTGATGATGAATGGAAAGTCATTTATTCCCTTCTAGACGCAGTGGGAAAGAACTTGTTTTGTAAAACGGTCTTCAGGTCTGTACAGAAATCACATTTGGACAGTGGTAGGAGTTTTGCGGACCTGTCTAGCTCTTATCATTGTATTGTAAACCTGACGCTGTAACATTATTGCTTTATTCCTACTCTGAAATGAGGGCTGCAGTATTCTAGACGAGCACGCTTCACCATTCCGCACCCTTACGGTGCAGAGACATGGCACCTGACCATGGGACTTGTCCACGGATTCAAAGTAGCACAGCGAGCGATGAAGAGAGCCATACTTGGCATTTCTCTAAGGGACAAAATCCGGAACGAAGACATTCGACGGAGAATGAAAGTTATCGATGTGGCTCTCAAAATCTGCAAGCTGAAGTGGCAGTGGGCACGTCATGTCTGTCTTGTCAGTGACTGCCGATAGAGGAGAACTTGGAGTGGAGACCGCGTATAAGTCGCAGAAGTGTAGGAGGCCCTCCCTCCAGATGGACCGATGACATCATCAAGGCAGTTGGAAGTAAGTGGATGCGAAAAGCTGAGGTCGCATTTGATAGAAGACGTTGAGGAAGGCCTATATCCAGCAGTGGATAAATAAAAGCTTATAATGATGACGCTTCACCATCTACGGTTTGACATGTGAAATTGAAGTCTATTGTTAAGTTATTGTAAACAAAAAAAAAAAATTAGTCCTTAACTTTTTGCCAAACGGACCGATTGATAACTCAATTTTTTCTATACGTCTGAAAAATGATCGTGTAATGTGTCTTTCAGTTCGTTAATCTCTCGTAGATAGCAGACCATAAATTACAGTCACGAATCCATAGATTACGTTTATTATGCAAAACCTAACCGCGTTTTACTTCGCTAAAGCTTCAAGATTATCACGCACCATATTTCTTCATCAGATACGTATTCATTTATCCGGTGAGCAGGTCGCAGTACTTTTCTGCGTGAAATTTACGAATGAGTAATGGCTCGTCTGACGCTTGCCAAAGACCACTGATTAGAGGGAGCTCAGGAGCCGTGTCTCCGCTTCTCACGGTGGCCCCTTTGTTATTAATTTTTTTTACATAAAGCCCTACGATCAATAAGTAAACTTACTCCGACTTGAAACGTCTTGAAACTCCTAGTAAATAGAATTTATAGGACAAAACATTTATATGGTAATATTTAACATACACTTTGGACAGTAAATCGTAAAAGAATATAAATAAGATAATTTTGGATACAGGCGCTGCATTGAATCTAGACAGCTTAGAGCAGAGACCTGGCTCCCGTCTCTTTTTATATATTTCATCCCTCGCCAGCGCACTACAAGTTGAACCAACAAAAACCAACAATGGCTGTTCCTAATTAAGTTGCCCCCTTCTGAAGCATTAACACTGAAATATTAAAGTATGCGTACAAAAGCTTGGTAAATGCAAGTGGAAATTCTGTGCATTATTTGCCGTTCGTACCAGCGCACTGGCGGCTGCAGACACCTTGTTTAGGCCTCACAATAGATCTGGAGACAATGGAGGAGGCGTCAGGCGCGTGACTCCGTGTACAACCGGCATGAGTAGACCTAACTCGCCCATATTTACAAATGTATCTATGGGAGTTGCAATTTTATATACAGTTCGCGTTTAAGAGTGGATGTAGTGTAAAACTATGCGATCAACTTATATATAAAATAATGATATATAAATGATGTCGAACATCGGTAGACAGTGAGATGTTAAGAAGTAAATTTTTTAGATTATCTGTGCTCAGTAAAGGGAATAACGTTTGCAAAATGACCTCCTAAAAGAACACAGTAATTGTAAACGTAGTTAATATTACACAAACCAGAAAAAGTACTTGAAGATTATAAAACAGGATATATAGTTGCATAAAAAGCAAAACGACAAACTTGGTGGTAGGTATTACAACCCGCCCCTACCAGTGTGATGCTGTGTTACTCTGGCTTCTAAGAAAATTATATAAAAATTTTTGTGTATTAAGGAAAATAAATATGTATTAAAAATGTTCAATTTCTTCTTATATAAGGCAGCATATCGTTTTAACTGCGACACGGCGGCGAGGTGGCAAAGGAGAAAAACGAAATTCAATTATAAAAAAGTCGATCGTTAAAAACGGATTCAAGTGCGATTTAAAAAAAAATGTCGCAGACCCCGGGACTGCAGCCCGGTACGCAGATTGCGGGATACGGAAATATTTACAATTACTGTAAAATATTTTTTTTATTAAGTGCACGGGGACCTCCCAACCTTTCCAAAGTTTGAGGGCGACCAAGAAATACCAAGAGGTTCCGTTGTTGAAAATCAGACAACCTTGACTTTCCCATGAAATTTAAAATAAAAAGATAGAGCTATAATGATTAAGAAGGTCCTTAGTGAAGATTTATACTGAACGGTGACTATCGCTATCGCTGATGATAATGATGATGAACTCAACTTAATATCCAGTCACCCATTTGATGTCATTGTTTATTGATCTTTAGGGTTTATTTTGTATTCATATCGTCTCATTTAACTAATAATGTGGGTAGTGTGCAAACAAGCGTGTCCATAGTTCAGTTTCAATGCGCCGGTCGCGGCGTGCGGACGCTCGTAATATATCTACCGCTTACTGAAATAATTAAATAAATTAACTTTTTAATTAAATAACAAATTTAATTTGTATTCAATAACGTCACCAATATTCCGAGAATATAACATTATGTTTATGTATCTGTTAAAAGTTTATTTGCATAATTAACTAGAGTTGGGCAACTATGTCTGTACACAAAGCTTAGAGTTGATCCGATGTTCGGAAGTGGATTAATTAGACGGAGAGATTTCCTTGATGTCGGCTAATTAGCGTACGAACAAGCGAACTTATCGACGGGGACCGACTTGCCATCAGCGGTGGTGGTAGTGAGAGGGGAGGGAGAAGATTCCGATAAATAATACAAAGAACTAACTTTTGTTCTGTCTGTGCAACGTCGACTGATATTTTAATACTAAAGAAATAAAAACCGATCTACTTTTAAAAGCTGCTCTAGCTCCCAAACAACTTATCCAAGAGAAGAGATGTTCTAAGAATAATAGTTTTTTTTTTTAATTTGTGTAAGAAACAAATGCATTTTCTTTAATTATCGATTTAAGATATTTTCGATAAAGTTCACCGTTTAACTAGTCAGAATCGATTGAGCTGTCAGACACCAATAAGGACAGAATATGGTTTTTTTTTTCATTTCTGTTTCGTTGTTTTTTTTTTAAAAAGCGTCACGCAAATTATTGAAACCCGTCGCAATGAAAGAGCAAAAAGCATATAACGTGTAGTGCGTGGGCCAGTCTCCCCATAAACAAAGCGGCAGCTGTACTGGATGTAGCAAAAAGTCGCTTCGGTTATGGCGCTCCATGAGGACTAGCTAACGCGCGGATGCGGCACCGAGCAACAGTTGGGCACCGGCTGCGTCAGAGAACGCAGCCAGTGCAAAGCGATGGCGGACGGGTTCTCGGAGTAATCTCTTCAAGTTATCACTGATATTTTTAACAGTGGACGACAGTAGGCTGATATGATGATAAATGAATTCTCAAGTATATTATGGAATCGGGCTCGACTCTAGGAGATAGTGTTTGGTGGTATTAGGGTCATATCTCTTGCTATATCAATGACTAGTAATAGGCAAAATACGATGGAGGAAAAGACGATCGGGCCGTAAGTTCGTCCACAGGTGGGTGGATGGGAGTGCTTGGCTAGCATGTTGTCCAGCTAGTATATGCCTATAGTGTAAATAAATAAGCGCTTTCCAAAACCATCATTTATACTCCACATAGTAGATATGTATTCATCATCAACATTAGGTACTTACTCTGGCGCAGCGACCCAAATTGAGTCTTGGCCTCCGACACAAGAAAGCGCCAGCGTTATGTCTCCATCATCATTAGATGCCCTCTTGAAACTGAAGTTTGGCGATGATCGAGGAAACCAATTCGATCATCAGCTATTCGATATGTATTAGAGACTTCTATATTACAAGGCAGACTGTTAGCCGCCGTGCCAGCAGGGCAGTGAAACCGTAATTGCCGCTTCCGCCTATTCGCAGCTCGGAGGTCCGTCCGTACGAGCGCGGCGGCGCACGGACCTCTCCTCTTTATACGGCAATGGTATTACTCCGCGCGGCCAACGAGTGCTGATTCAATTTGCAATAGCGTTTTGCATTGTTTTGTTTTTTTTTTTTACATTGTATATTTTCTAACATGCAGGTACTGGACGCTGATACATTCACAACCCAATGTAATCATCATCCCTCACAAGAAACGGTGCATAACCAAGTCTTCCCTTATGCGCATTCACTTGCCGCCGTTTGGGTAGACGGTGTCCCAAGCTAGGTTTGCTTAAACGCAGTCTCGACTTTCAGAAACATCTACTCTACTGGTGGGCATTTCTACGAGGGATGTGATAGAATATATTTAACATTATTTATTTGGATTTGAGACTAATGTCCAGCAGTAGACGTCCATTGGTTGGGATAATGATTAGGATCATTTATTAATATTCTGTTAGTATATTTAAGGACATCGTCTATCGGCTGATGATGATGATGATGATGATATTTAAGGACTTGGTGTATGGTTATATTTATGTACTAGTAGATTTGATTAAAAGAATGTAAGCTTGAAAGAAGTTTTGATGATGGAAAATATTCAGAGAAAACAAATGCCTCGATAAAAATAGCTGTCCTTAAGAGAGATGCTGCTTATCTGCCATGTGTATATTAAATAAGCTGTTAATATTATGTATAGTGTTATAAGTTGTTTACTTATGGAACGCCATAAGTTCGCCGCTAATTAGGTCACACCATCGAATCCCAGTCGCACGAGGAGCAGCACACAGCCATCGGCGCCGTGTTACACCGACGTTTATTAAGACAAACGGTTCAACGTTAACTAGCGGTTTAATTGCCCATAAAGTGCGATATGACGCGCCCCTGAGAACCTTTCCTTTTTTAACACTAAAACGACGGCAATTAAAAGTGCTTGTTTAATTAGTTTACACGTAATCTACCGGTGGTAGTCGCCGTTGCAGACTGTCACAGTAGGAACCGCCGCCGCGCCAACTCCTGCCGGACAAAATTTGTTAAAGTACTGTGTTTCAAACCTTGAAAGGAGGTCCTAGAATTACTAGGGTAATAAGGTATGTTATATATTAGAGCGATTACAATAATGTCCAGCTATGATATCCCACGAACTTGAAATATACATATTTTTTATAGCCAACGTTAAAGAGATTTTCGTTTTATGAACTTATCCTCTTTTATAGCCTCCTTAAAGTTCAAGATCTGCCGCCACGAGGAAAATGTACAAGCCATAACAATAATGATTATTACTATTTATTTACTCGTAAGTAATTTTTTAAATATCATTGTACTGCAGGAACTGGTGGAAGTTCAGTTTGTAGGAGTGAATGAATGACATGTCTACGAAGTGTAGTATGGTTGTCCACAGAGTTTCAGCTGCCGGTAAAAGAAAATGGTATTTTCCAGGAAGGTATTTTATACGGCATCCTCCATCCCGTATATCAGTGATGAACAAATCAAGATAGACAAAACCCTCTTGGTATAAAAAAAATCCTTGACCCGCGGCAATGAAACACAAAGAGTTTGATACATTGCTGTTACAAGTTTATGCTTGATTGAATCATTCATCACCATCGTCATCATCAGTCGATAGACGTCCACTGCTGGGCCTAGGCCTCTCCCACAGATCACACATTGATAGGTCCTACGCTGCCCTCATCGCCAGACACCAATGGACATCATTTGTAGGGGTTTATTTGAGGGATTTGGGCTATTATTCGTCACGCTGGCTCAATGCGGCTTGGTGGGAGCCAGAGCCTCGTTTGTTGACTAGCAGGGTGCACCACGAGCAGATGAGGTTCGCTTGGGTTCTGTAAGTTGTCGTGCGGGACCCCTTACACCCCCATCATTAATAGTAAACAAAATTAAGAGGCTATAATAAAATTTGTCTATAATGAATGGACCGACGACATCAACAGGGCGGTCGGAAGTGGGTGGATGGGAGAAACTTAGCACTCAGTTTTAAGTATGAAACAAGTTTTACACATTGAAGCAATAAAGAGGGATGTAAGTATTTGCTGGATGGTAAGTAATACGCCTGATTCATAAATACTTGTAGTAACAATAAAGCACCAGTTAAGATGTTTACACAGATCGCTGTCGTCGTCTTGGGACGTAAAATGTCAAATTAATTCGTTGCCTAAATCACATCACTAGCAACAGCACTTTGTACACCAGTGCGATCTGCAGGAGATTACAGGGTCCTTTCTAATGTACTAAAGGAGTCTACTGAGTTGGTGGTAATAGGTAAAACTCTCAGATAACCCTGTATACCCTCAGAAGCAGGGTATCTTTAGTAGATTTCTCTCGCCAGTAAAATGAAAAGCAACAGTGTTCTGTAAACCGTAATATTTTTGGCCACTACTTCTCGAAGTTCTCTTCGAACTGTGATACATCATCATCATTATCATCATCGTCAGCCGATAGACGTCCACTGCTGGACATACACCTCCCTCAAAGATTTCTTCATCTATCAGTCACCCATTGATCGCAACCAGTGGGTTCTCGTGTTTCTCACCAGATCATCGGTGATACAATGATACCAAAGTTCTAGGTCATGGTGATAGTTGTACTTAACTATCCTCATTCAGCAGCTCAGGCGGTACAACGTAAGCTCCTTATTATAGGAATTCTCTTTGAATGTTAATTAGTCTGCGCCAGGCTATAAAAGGTAAATGGCGTGACTGTGCCCTGGATTTACCTTGACCGCGGTTATCGTGAATTATTTGAGGCGGGCGACCACCAGCGTGCGCGGATTTAGTTTCGCGACGTATTAAAGTCGGCTCACCACGCCACCACCCACCACATGGAAAGAGCACAGTATAACTTTTATATATACGAAGGCTTCGACCTCAATTTTACATTAGACAACGATACCGTTGATGTCGTAATATTCTACCAGGAACAACTTACTTTTACATCCAGCTGCTTCCCGCGACATTCTCCATATCGTCGGGCCACCTAGTAACGGCCTGCTAACATCGCGTCTTCCGGTACGCGGTCACCATTGGAGGGCCTTGGTGGTCCATCGGCTGTCAGTCCTTTGAGCCATCGCTCCTGCTCGTTGCTACTTGAGATTGAAAATATT
This sequence comes from Ornithoptera alexandrae, assembly GCA_029030555.1. Classification (NCBI taxonomy): domain Eukaryota; kingdom Metazoa; phylum Arthropoda; class Insecta; order Lepidoptera; family Papilionidae; genus Ornithoptera; species Ornithoptera alexandrae. The sequence goes on along the minus strand of JARDVY010000030.1, from coordinate 12,260,326 downwards.
TTTAATCTCCGTGTCCTTAGTTCTCCAGGGGATCTCTTCATTTTTGATGCATGTAATGGTGGCAGTTTAAGGTGCCACTCACTTGTCGTAATGATCCTAGTTTTATTTACATTATACAAATTAGAATTCGACTACGATTCCCAAGTGATGGTAGGCGACGATGTCGTCTTTGGTAGTAAAGCACACTAGTCTAGAAGTAGCCCATTCACTCTCCTTTTGAAGATTCCTACGGATCATAAATGCGTACCTTACATCATACCTGGACGGGAACACTGACGCCGGCAGACTGTTCCAATCCATCGCTGTTCGCATTAAGCAGCTAGAAACGAAACGCTTTGTCTATACGTGGGACTTCGACAGCGAAGGGATGAATGCCTGCGGGATGTCTAAACGTCCAGCGGTAAAAGAGCGATGGCGGAATCAAATCATACAGTTCCTGCGCATTCTCTCCGAAACGCAGACCAATGGAAAACTCGTTACCCTATATCGGTGACTATCAAATTTAGTATTTGTTAGCTCAATGTCACCGACTAAGCTCAAGGTCGCCAACTAAATTAGTTCGAAATTAACATAATTCCTAAGTCAACGAACGTCCCGTTGATAATACTTACGACACTTTATACTTAGCAGCAAAATCAGCGTCAAATTTTTTGAATCTACATATCTCTCGAACTTCTCGACTTTCTTAAGAAATTTTTCTGCAGGACACCGGTGGTTACTAAGCTCCTCTGCTGCAAAGAGAAGAGGGGGAGGGACCAGTTCAAGAGTTCTATCATGGTACGCATATACGTCACCAATATAAAAGACCGATCGGTCTTTCAAAATCACTGATTAGTTACATTTTCCTCCTATAGTCAGTTAATACTAAATGATGAGTAGCTTTTTATATTTCGTTCTTTTTATCAATAAAGGTTGTCTCTTCTTAAAATGCCTTTACTGAAGTGTCGACTAGTCAATACTTTGCTGGAGTGGATGCCCGGGAATACATGTCCTCAAACTTTATCATTGCGACCAGTATATCCAGATGGTGCGGTTGTCTCCGGATAGTACGGCCACCAGTAATTGATATATTTAAAGTAGTGATTAAACAATGAGATCGAATCAAAGGCTGCATGAAGCTGGTGGCCGTCTCTCAGCACTCTCACCACCCTCGCCCCCCACCGCTCACCCCTGGCCTCGCCTGTGTACGTATTTACCAACGGCGGCGGATTGCGTGAACTCCGCGCTATTTGTTAGCCGTTACGGCGATTTAAAACAGCGCCGCGTTATTTTCGCACTGTGCACTATTTTATTTCCACTCGTATATTTTTGAAATGTGACTCAAAGCTGTTTATGCTTCTTAATTGTATTTTCTTCAACACTACTGCAAAGCTGGAACCGATATCAGTTACGCTATCATGTAAAGAAGTCGTTAACAATCACTACTGGTAGGTCTGTTGCCCAGCCCTCTAGTCTCGGGTTAGTAAGAATAGGACTAAGGTAAGCTAAAAGGGTCTAGGAGTTTCGCGGGCCTTGAGGGTTGAGGCTCTTATCGATCAACGAGCGAACTTGTTTGTGGACAGCCTAGGAGGGTTAAGCCCCTCCTCACTGACGTGTTCAAACAAAGTGTAAAGAGGCACCGGTGCGTTATATAAGAGCTCGGAGCCTTTCCAAATGAACTGATGCAGAGCACCGAGACCCTGACTTCTCTCCAATAGCAGGGTATCTTTCGAAGATTTCCCCCCGAAACAAAAAAAGTCTCTTTATCGGAAACCGTCTAGGTAGATTAGGTATAAACAGTAGTGTGGAAACGTTACTCTGTCTCGCAATGAAAGGTGCTGTAGCTACTGAAATTACTGAGGTAAAGAGACGACATCCTGTCTCAAAGAGAACTGTAATATGGTGCAGTGTACACCATTATAATTACCACCACGTTGTTATAGGCAGCCTTTTCATTTAACCATTAGGCGAACGACCCTCTCGTCCTATCACTTTGTTTGATAAAAAAAGAGAAAAAATCATTTTTTTTATTTATAGCTTACAATATTTTACAATATATAGTGTTGAGACGTTTGATAGCCTTTCCACGCAATTTATGCTTTAAAAGCTCTTATCACTTAATTAAAACTTAATATATTGTCATCGCTAAAAATCCCAACGACTGATATCTTAACTTATATACAATTTTACTGCTGGTGGATTTCTATTGCCAGGTGTTGTCTGGGATAGTTACCACCGCAGCTCCTATTTTTGTCCTCAAACAATACTGTGCAAACTTCACTGTAGGTTGGTTTCAAAGGTAGGTTCTTACAGGGGCATGATTTATCATAAGGTGAACCTTCTGTTCATCTACTTTCTTCGTGAAGTAAAAAGAGGAAATTTTCGAGCGACTTCACAGCACAGAGTTTTTAAAGGCTAAAGCTCCATCGGCTGCGCTGGTGACCATTCAAGCATCGCGACCATTCAAGGGCTTACTAATGAAAAGTAAGTCCAGCTTATAACATTGGTAACCCGTCGTACGATTAACGTGAATTTGGTACTTAATAATTAATTGCTCCTAGTATTCAATGAGCTGTAAAAGTCGACAAAATCGATTTTTTTTAGTATGTGGTTCTTAATAAAAATTAATAATGTGTAGTCGAACAGCCTGACCAAATTTACAGTGTCGGCGCAAATGAAGATTTATTTCCGTCGAATATCGCATCACCGGAATCGATTCCCGTACACAATCTGTCGACGGCGGAGGGACTGGGGAGCGCCGCCGACTCAGCGAGCCCCGGCAGCCGTATAAATTAGTCCGGGCACCCGCTAATTGTTATTCCAGGCACACTTGGAAACAATTCCTAGGGTTTATGCTAATGTCAAAGGAAAGTACTTACCGACGTTATCTGAGTGATGGATAGACGGCGCCGCGGACACGCGAGCGGAAAAATGTTGGCCACTTTCCACAGATACACTATCGGCATCGGCGAAACGACTTAATAAATAAGGTTAATTTAATTCATTAAGTGAACGCGGTGCTGGGGCAGTCTACCAGCAACCCCCAGCGCCTCAGCCCCTCAGCCCCTGAGCCCGGCGCCTCGCGCGATAATCTTTTTAAATTATGGTCGTTTTTAAAAGCAGCGTCAAGTATCACGAAATACAAACGGTGAAGCGTTGGGAAACGGAAACCACGTAAATGACGAATCGGCGAGACGATCGGGTAGTTTCTAAGGGTGTACACACATAACGACATTAGGATGTTTACACAGCACCACCTGACGATATGTGAAGTATCATCACTTCAGCAGTTTTATTGCAACGGCTTTAAAACCTTAAAATAATATTTCCATACTTTTTACTGTTTATCGCAATAATTGCTTGACAGTATCCGGTAAGAGAGACTTTATTCCAGTAAAACCTCCTATTACTGACGACAAGTGGTAGTGTGGAAACGTTATGGCGTTCCGATTTGAAAGGCGATGTAGCTAATAAAGTTATTTTTTTTATTTCGTTAAGAGAGGAGACGAGCGGGACATTCGCCTGATGGAAAATGCCAGTGAGAATGGTATACACTGCACCACACTGCGCTCGTCGCATTGAGACATAATATATTGTCTCGTTACCCCAGCAATTACATCAGCTACAGCGCCCCTCAAACCGGAACACAACAATGCTTGCACACCTTAGTTTGGCGGTAGATATAGGCGCTGCTGGTGGTACCTATTCAGACGGTCTATGACGATAGAGACCTATCACCAGTTAACGATACTTAACATCTTATGTTTTAAGGCGATGAGCACATATTGATGCTGTGTATTGTCCTAATTGGTGCAACGATGTTATGGATATCACCTGAAAATCTCGCAGCTTGTACAAAAGCCAATATTTAATGGTAGCGTATCGCGCGTTGACAGATGAAATAGGGTAAATAAAGAGGAGTATAATCGATAGTGAGACGTAAATGTATTTGGAATAAACACAACCCCTTTATCGCGAGTCAAACGCAATAATACAAAGAAATCGGCACAAAGCTCCGAGCGCGTCAGATAATGCGGAGGAAGGCCTTAATAAAATTTTCAGGCGCGCGAAAATTTAGTTTCAGTTGTGTGAGAGGGCCGTGGGAGGCTGCGGCGGCGGCAGTGCTCGGGCTGACGCGGCGGCGGGCGGGCGCGACGGAGCTGATCCAGTGCGCGAGCACGCGCCGGCGCGCGCGTCCCTCCCAACTTGTGATTAAGTGAACGCATTAACGGTTCCGTATCGGGTAAGTTACGCTAAAAGTATGCGCTTTAAGTGAACGTTGACGACGCAATCGCTTCGTATATATGTACATTTTTATTTCAATCGACACCACCGGCACTGATATCCGGAAAGGATTCTACGTTTGTATGCGAATTCATTTACCATTACAACCAATTAAATAGAAAATGGGCTTTTCTGAAAATAAATACTTCCCCTATAAACTAGTTTAATAATCGAAAAAACTGTTTTCAATATAATTTTCGTAATCTAAAATATTAGGACTGAAAAGTTGTATTCGTGTCGAGTGTATTAAAGTCAAGGTCAAATTTGTTTTCAATGGACCAATGAAATGAAACACCGCGAAATATCATTCAGTTCGGTTCACTTAGACACTATTGTCCTCTAAAACCGTCAAAGTTCAATGACAAGCACTCGGAAGCCGTACAGGGGGAATGGAAAGGAATAGGCTCGCCGGCGGGCCCTCGCTCGGGTTGCGTCCTGTCTTAATCGTTAATCCACTAATTTCAAATGACAGTAGTAGTGTATTTACACTCCACTTAACGTAGTTTACGAAGAAGTAGTGTGTACATACGAAACTAATCATCCTGAGGACTGATCTTCAAACGGAGCATTGATGGTCTGATTGAGGAAACTAATGCAGTGACGTAAATACACATATATTTAGTAACGATCGCGGGACCGTCCGTGTGGTGATCTTTGGGGAAGCCTATGTCCAGCTGTGTACGTCTATCGGCTGATGATGAACTGTAGTTTTTATGTGTAATATACTTAACGTCCGTGTTAATATCTGAATGGGAACTTTTTTTTATTGAACATGTTTTACCCTCTTCAGCTATTTAGTTTATCCCCTACGGAACTCGGAACATTAACTAAAATGGAACCTCTTTGTACTGTGCTCGTCTTTTCGTATCGAACCCTTTGTGTAAATAAAGTTTATATAATAATTAATGACTTTCCGAGAATACAATCTTTCAACATTTCAACTACTTGAGCAGGGCCAATTTAAGATTTTTGTTAATAACTGTTGATTATGAAATATATTGTGTTGATAAACGCATTAAAGTTATTTGTTTTGTTATCGCCGGCAAACAGTTGTATTTATATTTCCGGTTATATATTCTGACAGTTTAATTTGTGATGTAATGATTATCATCTTTTATGTCCCTGCAACGTGTGCAATGCTAATCATCATCTTTTCTTTCTGAACTAGTCCAACTACACTTACACGTATGGATTATCTGTCTCATTGATTTGATATATATTATAATATACATATGAGTAAGGAATTTTTAATAAAAACGGGATCCAAGCCAACCTCACCAGCTCGTGGTGCACCCTGATAATCAACAAATGAGGTTGTTGGTCCCACCAATCGTCATTGGGCCGGTGTAGTGGGAATCCTTACCCGATCGATGTGGGATTCTTTGGAGGAGGTCTATGTTGAGCTGTGGACGTTTATCAGCTGATGATGATGATATGTTTTGAAACTTGCAGTGTATATACTAAGGACTTTATTGTATCAGGTTAGAGTATAATAGTTTTAAGAAAATTCGGTAAAAATTCAGAGCGAAACTAACTTATGAAATTTCTTTCATCATCATCATCAGCCGATAATGTCCACAGCTGGACATAGGCCTCCTCCAGAGATATCCACGTCAACCGGTTGCGCGTTGCTCGCATCGAGTGGGTTTCCGCGATTCTCACCAGATCGTCGGTCCTCCTTGGAAGACCTTCGATCACTACGTCTACCGGTACGCGGGCTGAAATTACTTTAAGATAGAAGAATGTTAATGATATATTATTGCGATGTTGAGGCGTATTTCATGTTATGAAAGAGTTGATAAATGAAAAAGGTTTAATTCAGGGGAATAGTGTCGGTGTCGCGGCTATATCGCGGCAGTATCGCCGCAGTATCGCGGCTGTATCGCGCGGTGTGTGCAGTCTCAATAAACATGAATCACGCGCTCCCCGGCGACGCCGTTTGATTTACGCGCCGCGCGATTTTAACTTATGCGCTCGTTTGTGCGCGTTTGATGGAGAGTCTGTTGAACTTAAATTATAAATAAATGAACTTATTCGCGCACAGCCCGCGGCCATCGCACGCTTCATAAAAGCTTCACTGTTTCCAGTAAATGTAATGCTTTATTTTCCTATAGCTGCCGGAAAAAGATAGCTCTAGTTAGGTCAAGTCCGCGTTGACGGATGGCACGCGTTTTTATACACTACAAAGACAATGGAACCTTCGATGACAGAGCATGCTCACCCACAATAATATACAAGTCCAATAAGCTATATATTTCCTTAATTAAGTTATGGCACCTTCAACTTGTTTAGCGGAAACTGGCCTTGAAGACGAAACCGTAACAGTTGGTTGGTAGCTCAGTAAATATAATGAACGGCCGCTCTAAACGTCGGCCCGGCGGAGCGTCAGCAAAACAAAATTAACACATACATAATAAATAATAAAAGCAACGCCGCAGTACAGAACAGTTATAGGGTTTAATTAATCCCGGGGAACGGGACCGTGTCCCGGACAATTTATCGCCATAATTTACGAGGTCCCGGAAAAAAGAGAATACAAATACGGGCATAATGTGGCGCCCGAACAAGTTGCCGTGACGTTTCGAGGCCTAGGAGCTGGCTCGCTCTGATCTGTAGTCTTGGGGTGCTAACTATAGGACTAAGGTAACCTCTGGCTAAGTAAGAGACTAAGTATAACTGTTTTCGCATTCGCGGGCTTTGAAGCTCATCGTCAAATATGCGAGCCTCTAATAGACGGTAGGTACTAGGTGGTTTCGGAGGAAATTACAGAACCTCTCACAATGCATGGAGGCTCATCACCGAAGAGGTTTTAGTAGGTGTATATTCCAGATAACCCCGTCTATCTCCATGAAGAATTGCCAAAAATATCATCCCTTGTATTTGTACAAAAAAAGAAGTTTATTATGAGATACTCTACAAGCATTACCTAGAAGTAAGTAATAAAAAAACCGATCGTACCTAATGATATCTTTAAACTAAATTGCGCTCATCGTCTTGAGACATAAAGTACGTCTCGTTACTTCGGTAATTTCACTAGTTACAGCGCCTCCTCACCGGAAGTGTCATTTACTTAGTACCATTTAGCTACGGAAGTAGTCGCCACGGTGTACTTATATCGATGGGAAAACGCTAGTAACTTGAAGATTTCGATTCATTTTAAAAAACATATGTTCATAGGTAGAAATACGCAATTCCTCTATTGTGGTGAAGTATTTCCGGGTAGTATTTTGGTGAAGATCTTACGTAGAACACTTGTAATATGTGCTTTAATTCCTGCCTATGAAAACCTTCTCGGTCGCCTTCTTCGCGTCACGACCTATTCCGATATCTTCAGAAAGCTTCGAAGATAAAGTACAAATTAATGTAAATCCAGGGTGTTAGGCCGTATACTTGAAACTGATGAGGTCTTAATAATCTTCAAAATACGTCAACCAAACTTCGTTGATATTACTAATAGGTCATAGACTAAAACCTTACCTGCTTGGTGCACCCTGCTAATCAACAGACGAGGCTCTGGCTTCAACCAACCGGCATATGGTCAGCGTCGTGGGATATAGCCCAAATCCTTCCATATGTATCCGTACGTATGAAACTGTACGATGAATCTTTGGGGGAGGCCTATGGCCAGCAGCGGACGTCTGTGCGCTGATGATGATGATGATGATGAATAATAAAGTAACTAATAAATAATAAAACTAATATTTCTAAATGATCCTGCTGCCATAAATCCTGACAAAGAATGTTATGACAAATGACGTAGGACGTTTGTGTTGTCAACTTATAGCACTGAAAACTCTTCCTGAAAATAGCGATCCAGATATAAAGCTGAAAAGTTGTCCAGCTATGATTAACAAGATACACATTTATAGCACTGCAGAGTTTATATTTGTCACTGAATTATCAGTGATGCCAACACAACCGTTACATTCACCTATGTTAAATAAGATATACGTTTTGAACAGGATCCTTGAAGCATATTATAATATTAGACGAGACCTATGCCCAATAGTGGACATCCATCGGTTGTGATGATGATGATGATGAAGTCCACTGAAATTACGATGTTTTAATGCTTATGTTTCGTTGATTATATTTGTCGTAAATTAACTTATGCATACTTAATATAGAGTTTATGTTTTGTAGTAAATGAAATAGTTAACTTGCGCAGTTAAATATAACAAGGCGTGATTGGAATTTTATGAATACAAGTAAGTGGATTTAGTTATAACTGGACGTAATCTAGAAAATTGAATTGTTATTCTTTGTATTTCAAGAAACGAGCGTAAAAGAAAATAGTTTTGGGTTTATGCGTTTCGATACGGCGGAGTTTTATGATCTTTCATAGCGGTTCGCTTACCTAATGAACAGTTTCCTTTGTGATTTACAAAAATTACTTTTATACAAATTTTATTACATTTATATAGATATAGAACCTTTAACATGAGCGATTTGATAAGCAGCAAGTTTTACGCTTATCCTTTAATAAGGATACGCTGATCAAACCCTCTCTACCACTACGCTTCAAAGTGGAACAATTTAATATTTAGATACTACAGTTTTGTAGCGGAAAAAGTCTCTGTAGTATTCCACCCTATACAAATAACCCTTCTTGTATTAATCGCACAGTTACCGGTGTTGCTAGTGCGAACATTATTTTTAATAATCTGTGCGTAGAAATCTCAGTTTTAAGTCAAGTGCAGAATATAGAAATATATTAGATACACGTTCTGCATATAGTTTCTACTTCGGTCTAATTACTGATTGATAAGGTGGTATCAGTCGGTTGTTGGCTTTATGAAAGCTCATAAACTGGTGAAGCTCGTATGCTACTGCTTGAGGACAGTAAGAACAGGATTGTGCGGAAAACCTTTCGGAAGGTGTTGTAAGAGTAATCTAATATTAAAAAAAAAATTATTATATCGCTTGAAGTTTTCTGTATTATAATAAATAATCAGGAATAAATGAACGGATCGATACTTCTTTGATCCTAGCATCTGTTAAGGTATCGAAGGGCTTGGAGACGAGCGCCGCATGAGCGCGCTGCCTCTTAGTCGTAATGTTTATGTATCTATATGTATGTATAAGGATAATTAAATTTTTTATTTATTAAATACTTTAACAGTGGACTAAATCTATGGCCTATGTCCAGCAATGAACGTCTGTCGACTGATAATGATGATGATGATGAAATACTCTAACATATGATTTAAATTTCATATTATATTAATGACGAATTTTGAATATTTGAACGAATATTATCAATAGTGTTGGACCAGAATATTTCCGTTCTCATGTATTGTACAGCCGGCATATAGCAATTTTATTATTGCAGTATATTAACAATATGATTGGGGGGGGGGGGAGAGGGATCTTACAACCATCCAAACTCCACCACATGTAGCTAGAGATCTTTGACGGCATGGCTGAGAATAACCGCTTGCCATGTATCCCGCGTGGAAGACTGACATCTATAGAAAAGAGTAAGTTTTCTCGCGACAATTACAAAAATTACTTTGTCGAGATCTACGTTCAGCAGTGGACATCCATGAGGTGGAAGAACTAAAAAAAATCTATGTTTATAGTTTTACAGGTCGACGCATATTTTATATATACTCATGTGTGGATCCCTAAGCACCGGGAAGAGATTATGAAGGCATTTGTCATGTGAACATATGCTGGAGATTTTGATGGATTGGGGTGCACCGCCCGATAGCCTACGGCGCTACACCTTTTAAGGACTATGGTTCTACCAGGATTTGAAATATGCTCCTATATACAGGCCCAACAGCATTAAAATTTGGGATAAATTAACAAGATTTAAAACCTCCGCCGAACTTGGACATGAAACCTATTCGTTGTTTGTACTGGTGGTTAGTTTTAACTGTTAATGTTTTATTTGAGGGCGTCTAGATAGGTATCGACGGAAATGGCGGGAAGAACGATACGGTAATTTGGTGGTAAGCAATACATCCAGTAATAATAACTACTATTGTTGAAGTATTGTGGAGGGTTGTGGGGTGCTTGGTGAATGTGCAGAAATATCAGCATTGTATTGATAATGAGCAGAGCGATTTCAAGTAGAGGGCATGTTACTGAGCACTACAGTATTACCAAGATCTAGAGAGATCCAGTTGATGGATAAAGTTGTATACTCCGTAATAAATTGTTGAGCTAAGTCAATGTACACAAAAATGTACGATCCTTACAAAAAATTTTGTTATCATAAGCGACTGCGTGATTTATTGTTCATGGTGGCGCCATCTGTTGGATTGGTTCAAAACTTCTTGGAACTCTGCAATTTTTTAACACTTGATGACCAAAAAAAAATGTTACGGTAATCATAACCGAAACTGTCATGAGATAAAGTAATAGAAGAAGGAGTCAAGCGGTAATGTGCAATAACTTGGTAAAGAATTATTATGTCCTAATTATTAATCAACAAACGAACTGCTTCAACCCGTCTTAATGGGAAAAGTGGTGGGCAACAGGAGTATTGGTGGTAGGTGGAAATCGTGGCTGCGTAACATCAGGGAGCAGACCGGGGTCGCGAGTGTCGCCCAACTGCTCCGCCTCGCAAGAGACCGGGCGAAATATGGTGAACTGACCGGCAACCTTCGCTAGTCGGAGAGGCATCTTAAGAAGAAGAATTATTAATCTCGTCTTCATTGTTAAGAACAAATTGTACGGTTTAACACATTTATTATGTATGTAATATAATTGGTGGAAATATTTTTTACTCCCTGAACTCCGTGAGCTCCCTGAACGCCCGCATTAATTGGCAAAGTCTGCGGAGGCAATAAATATTGGGGCATACTCCGGAGCGAGTGGAATGTTACCAATAAAAAAGGAGTAATTCAATAAAAATGCAACCAATGAGAATTGCTTCAAAGCCTCCCCTTAAAGCCTATAATCTTTATTCTTTTCGCTTGCTTGCCGTTTTCCGTGATCGAAATAAAATAGCAAAATTTATCCTCTGCCGCAGATATTTATGTCCCAAATGAGGATTCATTACCATCCCCAGTGCAGCCTCATCCCGCGTTACGATTTCACGATCTTTGAATCTCGTCATGTTTAAAAATGTGTATTTTGGGTTTATTATTAAGGTATAGTGATAATAAATAATGAGTTTAAGAGATTACTGATTAGATTGAGATAGCTGATTAAATATCATCATCATCAGCCGACAGACGTCCACTGCTGGACATAGACCTCTACCAAAGATTTCCACATCGATCGGATAGGTATATTTCCCACCAGGCTAGCTCAATGCGGTTTCTCCAAGCCAATCTCACCTGCTTGTGGTGCACCCTGCTAATCAACAAACGAGGCTCTGGCTCCTACCATTGGCCCAGCGTGGGGAGAAATGGCTCAAATCTCCCCATACGACCTCCTAACAATGAGGTTGCGGGAAGCTTTCTGGATGCGTGCAACGCAGTACTGATCGATGTGGAGATCTTTGGGGGAGGCCTTGGCCCAACGGTGGATGTCTATCGGCTGATGATGATGAAAATGAGCACAGTAATACAGCGTGAACATCTTACCTAGCGCGTTATTCTAATGCTCTCGAATAAATATATTTACTGATATCACGCGTGTTAAAGTGTGTTAAAGATAATGTTAAGTGATGTTCGGGGGCATAATATCGAAGATTACGGAAACTGAAATTGATTCTGGAACCAATAAATGATTACAAGATTTGCGTTCGGTGTTACAGCTGTAATAACAGGGGCGCGCGGATGGAGTGCTTCTGACATTGCCAATATACGGTATCTGCCAGTCGGTCGCTGAGCAAACATCAGATATCTTTGTTTGTTTGTTTGTTTGCTTGTCGCTCTTCGTACTAATATCAGATGGATTTGTCTATCGACAGTTTGATGGATTGGGTTTTGAATAATTCCATATCCGTTCCAGGATATGCCCTGCATGTATGTATTATTCACACACAACCACATAACCTAAATATTTAGTTTTTTTTTTACCTTGCATAGAAATTGCCTAGAAAAGTTTGCTCCATAAAAATTGTTACGTTATTATTTAAAGTTCTGTGTGGTTACTTACTTACTCCTCTGACGCAGCAACCCAAACTGAATCTTGGCCTCCGACATAAGAGAGCGTCAGTGTTGTCTGTCTCCCACTGCTTGAAGCTGGCGTAGGTCATGCTCTACGGCATCCTTCCAATGATGTCTGGGCTAGCCGACAGCTCGGCGCTCAATTGGGGTTCACTTTTTTGACTCTACGATCGTTTTCCATCCTTATCAAGTCGCTCTTACAGCGAAGTCTGTGAGCTTTGACTTCTCTTATGACGTTAGGTTCTGTGTGGTTAATTAAATATGAATGAAAAGTATGCTAACATACCAACGAACTCACCAGAATAGAGATCCATACCATCTCAAGCCTCATGGCGTAATACGTGATATGGTGTTACTGTGAGGTTGGTAGTTTTGGGCGCCTATCGACATCCAGTAAAATGTTAAACCCGGCATGAGCGCCGGTGTCTGCGTAGAACTGCTCAGTCGTAATATACGCCTTGTAGTGATCACGTCTTTTCTTTGATCTCGCGACTAGTGTGTGGACCAGTGCTTACTCCGGATATATACTAGTTACCTACCGTGTAGAGGAGAACGCTGGTCTTGGTTTTCTATAACATTTTTCATTTTAATTTTTTTTAAAGGAAAAGTGAGTAAATGAGTGATAAGTTCACGTGATAGAAAATGATCACTGGCGTCTATATACAGTAGCAAAACATGAGAGGTCGCGGCAGCGGTCTGATTTTTGGGGAAGTGATGTGCTTTTATTTTGGGGGTCCCAATTGATTCGGAAATACCACTCACGATAACCGATTCCACCAAGTAGTTGTGCGTGGTGAAAAGTTACGTTTAAAATGTACAGTGGAAGATCGCAAGTTATACAGGTAATGATGGAATTTCGCGATGTGCCTGATACTCACTGCCCAATCATTATACGACGGAAGTACGTCTTTTCCGTTTCGGTTACGTGTTAAAAATATATTTGAGATAGGAGTTCATACGTGATTGTAGGAAAGCTTTAATGGTCTTTAAAATGGATGAAATGGCGTCAACGATCAGACGGTCCTGGCGGAGTGCTGCGACCTACATCCGATGTCCTTCAATTAGCAAGCAAGAACTGCAGCCTCTCGACATTCGGCGGCCGGAAGCGGTTCCTGGCCGCGGGCCATCGCTGCGCCCTTGTTTCACCTACAAATTAATTTGCGCTATAATCTCTTCCGCCAGCGGCCACTTGACACACTCCAACTAGTCTGATATAAGCGCCCCGTTCACTGCGAAACACGTGTATTTTCATCCCTGCTGTACCATTGTTAAAGACTTTTACAAAGGTCAATACTGGCAGCGACTGCATTTTTGCTTCACATTAATTAAAAATTAAGGACTGTGTAAGTTGCGCTCTTATATATCACTATTACCTTCACATTGTCTATATTCGTCGTTCTTATCATCATCATCAGATACATGTCCACTGTTGGGACGTAGGTCTTATATAAAAATCTCCATACCGATAGGTTCCGTGGTGACAATATCAAGCGACTCGACCATCAGTCCACCTCATCATTCTACTCTCGTTTTAATCCATCTCCCACCATTAACAAAAGACTTCAATGGGCGTTGTCACTTAAATAAGTTAAGAAATGTCATCAGCTTTAATAAGATCTCCTTGAAACAAGGACGAATAAATCTTATTTGTAACTTATTATATGTTTTTCGTAGCTGTTTCTGATGACGCTTGACGAAACATCATTTTATCACCACGTAGGCGTTACCCGTTTTATATTTCCACATATTCTAACGAGTAGAAAAGAGTACGAAAACTTCATTAAAAGTATAGTAGTTTTCTATACACACAAAACTGCAATAATAGTACGTAACGTTTCCTGCCGAGTCTGTTTCAAATACCTGTGGTACTTAGCTCTCTAAAGAAAGAGTTTTTAAATGTTATGTAGATTACATTACCACCATCGAGCTATGGTAACAGCTTTCTATCAGTCGGGTCTTGTATATGCCTCATCATCTTTGTCAACCCACAGACGTCCACAGCTGGACATAAGCCTCGCCCAAAGATCTCCACATCGATCGATCCCGCAATGCTCTCATTCAGTGGATTCTAGTGATTCGTTATATATGCTTACCTGAACGATATTATAAGATATTTTATATACTATTTAACGGTGAGTACGTAACGTCTAGCTCGCTGCATTAATAAAAATTGAGTTTTTTTTTTAAAAAAAAAGCTCACGTGTAAAGAAAATAAGGATAAAATACGCCGCTGGAAAGAAATGAAAAAGTATGGCGACAGTGTGAATAAATAAAATTGTTAGAAAAATTATTAACTGTATTTCACGTTTACACTCGCTACTGCGTGAACAAACGTTATTTATACAGATTTACATGCAGCTATATATAAAGCTGTTTATAATATACAACACACGATTGCCTGCAACAGAACCATAATAGAAATACACGAAGAGAGATAATTATAAAAGTATGTTTAATGAGATAAGCGCTTTTGTACCCGTATATAGATAGAGACGAAGGACTGGTATTCTTCGTCTCCTGTTCGTGCGAAGATCCGCAGCACACCCACTACTCTACAGCCGCATACTGACTCTGCATACCATGTAGACTAGCCCCTTTGCTGTGCCTTATATTGCACTGGAAATATATAATGAGATTTACTGGTGGTAGTGTCTCTGTTGCTATAGACCGCCTAGGTAGGTACCAGCGCAGCGCCTGTTGCAGCCGACAGACACTACTGTGCAAACATTATAGTGTTCCGGTTTGAAGGGCACTGTAGCTAGTATAATTATTGGAGTCTTTTTCTTAAAGTGGCTCTCCAACTAGTGAAGGGTTGGCGATCGACGTAGTACGCTCCTTTCTGTCTTTGGTTTTATGGAACAATATCGGACGCCTCAGATATGCTAATCCATTCCCCGATATTGGTGGACTTTTTCATGCTGAATACCAGGTAATATAGTGCAATGCACTCCTCGCCTTGAGACATAAGATGTTAAATATCGTTACCTAATTAATTTCACTAGCTACGGCGCCTTTCAAACGGGAACACAGTAATGTTTGTCGGCTGCAACAGGCGCTGCTGAGATGCTTACCTAGACCCACCAGCGTACCAATACATCCAAACAATATTAATTTGTAGACATACAAGACTTTGTCTTTATCCTGAAAACGTTTTCAGTTGTTATAATAAATCATATCTCCGTTGCACTGAATGGTTTCCAACAGGTTTTAACGTCTTGCATAAGTTTTTACAGTAACGATAAATCATTAAATTAACACTTTGTAGCAGTGGAGGAAGTTTTTATATGTTGAAGTTTTAATGCCCGGGGTCATTTTTCATTATATCCAGGTTGGCCCAGTGAGAGCAGGAGATCGTAAATTTTGTTTAAAAATAAAATTAAGACGGATCGCCGGCACGCGGTCCCTCTATTTCCCCAAGAAACTAATTCAGCTGGTAATCAGTCTATAATTAATTGATTCAGTTCGTTTGATGTGTAGTGTATATTTTCTTTCTCGATCTTCGAGTGAGGCAGCCCATTGGTCTATATCCAGCAGCGGATATTAATACGGGTAAACAATGTTGGCGTTGATTATTTAACGGTAGGTCTCTGTTGCCGGATACTGTCTAGGTACCGCCGCAGTTCCTGCTGCAGCTGACGAATAGTACTGTGCAAACATTACCGTGTTCCGGTTTTTGAAGGGTGCTGTAGCTAGTGTAATTACTAGGGAATAAGACTCGACATGCAGCAGCACACGTATATGTCCAGCAATGGACGTCTATCGGTTGATGATGATGATGATAAAGACTCGACACCGTATGTCTGAAGGCGGCGAGCGCAATATGGTGCAGTATATGTTGTTTAAGGCGGATGTATTATTAACCATCCCGTATTTACGATGTTACTCGATTTCTCCCTTCGTCACATAAAAAAACTTATTTACGTCCATCTCCATTTCATCACCATCAGCCGTAGACGTCTATCGGCTGATGGTGATGAAATTTTACACTTATTGTTTTCTAGCCGCTTCGCTATCCGCGACACCCCCGCAACATCTTTTGGGGAAGGAATATATAAAATTTATTCTTAGATGACCTCTAAACGGCAGAAGCAATGTCTCTATATAATTTTGAGTGTTTACGTCTAATACATTCGGAGATGAGTCAATGAACTCCCGGATATCGAGTATTCGAGTACAAATATAGATGAACACAATCATAGTTTTTTTTTTAATAATTATATTAAAACGCGACCGTATCATTTTATCAGAGGCATAACTTCCCCTTAATAACTTCGTCCGCTATTTTAATCTCGCAAATGAAAGAAACTGCTTTACAGTGCGTGAAAAATCCGACAAACCTGATACAATTTCAATACAGGCTGGTAGACGTGATGCAGATGCTGTAGGTTCGCGAAATTAAATGGAATATTTCGACTCATTTGCGGATAGAGCGACGCGGAGATAGAGCCCGCTACCCGCGAGCATCGGCACCCGCGCTACCCGCTTACCGGATAATAGGAGTGGGGAGGGAAAAAAAATTGTTTGAAACACGCATTTTCAGCTTGCCCCATGAATGTTGCGTTTTGATAGAATCCTTAGTGAAGAACGCGCTCCGATATTCCGCGCTCCATTACATGATTGAACTGCCGCGTGCTTATTCTGATCGCACACCGTATTGTACACGTTGCGATATTGAAACAGGATTGAGTTGATCGAGAATGTCCTTATATCTAAGTTTTTCAAAGATTGCTTACTTTTCTAGACTCTCACGGAGATAAAAAAATATAACATACTAACTATACTCCACCCGCTTTGCTGGCCGTAACACCCTCGCAACTCCTTTTGGAGGAGAAATTTTCTAAAATACGTTCTTAGCTGACCTGTATTTGGCAAAAGGAATATTCCTACCAAATTTCAAGTCTCCAAGCTTTATGGGACCTGAGCTATCATGATGAGTCTCTACATAGGTGGAAATCTCTTATATATTAGACTAAAACTTGATGTTCTAAGAGATTCTAGTTAAAATCGGGAATAGTTTAAAATTTTTAATACTAATATTTATAGTAATTGGAAAAGAATCTTTGTCTAACATAACTATATTAACAGGTTCAATTCTAGCAGTCAACTGCTACTATATAAAGGTACAGTCTTTAAACAATGTAATGAGATATGCTGGAATAATCAACAATGTTTTCACAACGGAACTGTGCTGTAACCTCTCCAGA
Organism: Ornithoptera alexandrae; assembly: GCA_029030555.1. Taxonomy (NCBI): domain Eukaryota; kingdom Metazoa; phylum Arthropoda; class Insecta; order Lepidoptera; family Papilionidae; genus Ornithoptera; species Ornithoptera alexandrae. Next base: position 12,242,790 of record JARDVY010000030.1, on the reverse strand, counting down.
ATAAGCAGCAGACTGTCATTGCCTATATAAATAGCTATTTGGTGCACATCAATCCCCGGCTGATCGGCCAGTGTTTATTTATGTGCTTATTTTTCATTCAACTGCGATATATCCTAATACTTGTTCTAATGTGATAGCTCCGCTGTAGTTTATCGTTATGTAAAAATGAATATTATGAAAAAAAAAATTAAACATGTATTAAATCACGCTGTTAAAAACTATTTCTTCGTCTTCTTTCCGACGAAAGAATAGGAATACAGTACTTTCAGTTTCTTCTAAGATATAAGCTTATCTTTAACAGAGGTATAAATAAACCGATATACTAGAATAAATTGTAGCAAATATTATTATTACTTGTTGATAAACAAGATGTATAAATGTATCAAGTTGAACAACATAAAATTTGTAAACTTTAAAAAAACTAAACGAAAATTTAACTAAAACAGAAACTAGAAAATAGATGGAAAATGGTTTTACTTTAAAAGGCGATTTATTTTAACTATAACTTACAATTTTCCAGAGTTATAAATGTGTATAGTCTTCATCTTCCAGTGAAGCTCCAATACGACCGCCAGGAACACAAAGGCGTTAAACAATATGTCTTTGGTCGTCCGTTAACAAAGTAGATTACTAACACGGTGTCTTAAAGAACTGTTATAAGTAGACCCGTCTGTATCTCTGCAAAGTGCTTCCTAGTTAGACAAAGATGGATCAACGTATAATGGTTCACATTTAGTATGCGGAGTGGGCTCCGTACGATTTCACACGCAACTCGCTTATCCATCAGCGTTCTGTTTATGAATCATGTTCCTCGTGTTCCCACACTGCGACTGTGCCGTATAAAGGCGCCGCTCATACAGTGTGCAGCTCAGGAGCCAAGTACGCAACTTGTTTGTTTCAGTAAAGGATATCGTAATGTGGTCGGGTGCCGTTTAAATCTTTTGGTGCGTCGTCCGTCATACTAATATTGAAACGCGAAGTTTTTATTGTTATATATCAAATGATTATTTGTGAATTTAGTTTATACCTCCCTAGCTACACAGGGTACTACATACGTAGAGATCTTATTAATCGTAAAAACTACTGCTTGTTTATAGTGATTGATGTCTAAATTGCTCAACTGCTCGTCTGGTGGTATGTCTCTATTGCCGGGAACGGTCTACATAGGTACCACAGTAGCTCATATTGTAGCTGACAAACAGCAATATGCAAACATCACTGTGTTCGGCTTTGGAGTGCTCTGTAGCTAGTGTAGCGAATCTTAACATCGTAGTACGGCTACGAGTACCCTGTAGTACTATCATCCTAGCTAGTGCCATATTGTTATAGAGAAGCGTTTCATTTACAATTGGGTGAATGTCTCGCACGTCTCATCGCTTGGTAGAATAAAAAAAAATCTCATCACACTCGACTTTAATTTCATATAATAAGGTATATAAGGTGATAGTGAGGCTAAAGACAGCAGCGCTCCGAATATTCTGTTATTTATTATCATCATCATCAGCCTGTGGCAGTCCATTGCTTTCATAAATTGACTCAAATATGGTAATGCTGTTATAGCGGCGGGTTGACTATATTTAAGTAGTTTGAGAGTCGGAATTAAATGAACCATGTAGAATTCGTATTAGTATGTGTCCAGGGAATCGAAACAACCTTTAAGTTAAACATTAGCCTTTGCGCTACATAGAGTTTTTTTTTATTCAAAGAATGACGATCACCACATGTTAAGTATTATGCCGAAGATGATTTGCATTGCACTACATTGCGCTGGTCGCCTTGACACATAATATGGTGAGTCTCGTTACCCCAGTCATTTCATTACCTACAACGCCTTTTAAATCAGAACACAGTACTGTTTGGCGGTAGGAATAGGCGTTGCGGTAGTACCTACCTAGACGTTCTGGAGATAGAGACCTGCCGCCAGTAAAGTAACACAGGCTGATCAATGATATCATATTATATGCAATCTTGTAGAAAGTTTGAAAGGAGTCGTTAATGAGAATTTTAGTAATGTCGAAAGGATTACTGATACAGAAGACCAAGGTATACTCGCTGTGGATCAGCCGTCTGTCAGTCACGACGCGTTATAATCAATTACCGTCCGCGTCGCTGCGGCGGTTTACGACTCCAGCGATGTTTACACTCGTACAGTGTCGAGTGATTTTTATGGGCCCCTTCCTCAGTACCAGCGCCGTCATGATACATCGACACGTCGACAGACTCGATATGATTTATTTTTTTTATAACACCAAAATTCACTTAGATCTTCGTACTTAATATCTTTTTAAATGTGTTTATGGGTTTGTAAACATGGAAAAAGAAAAATCCATTCACAACATGACACTCGAGATCTCTTCAGCCGTTTGGTACTCTGAGCTTCACAACAGATTAAAAATGATAAGAGTTATAAAGAGTTCCTTAAACGTGTTAAAGGACTACATCCATCATGGTAATCAAATGTGTGTGTGATGCAGAAGTTCACAATATTTACATCGACGTCAAAGCCTCCATAATTCATGTAGACTCCAATGCAACGCACTCCTGCAAACTTTAATGCGGCGTGTGAGGTAGATTGTAATGACTTCCCTCACTCATTTGAATTGTAAGGGTGTACTTTGTATCTCGCATATTTGTAGCTGAGGATGTCGATTCGAATCTATTTATCTCTATCTGTTAATCATTGAGATAGAGCGAAAATATGTTTGTTCTATGAGATCTTCTTTACGGCGGGATAAGCAAATCTGTTCAAAGCCCCGCTTGCCTTACTAGGTCACCATTGGCAAGTATGCTCAGCTACTTACTAGTTAGTGAGATGTTCCGCATGTAATGTTATCAATAACATAACGTAATTACGGCCGCACACTAAGTAGGCGCGTGACAAGCGTTAGAAATCCATTTGTCAATTATGCTGTGCTGTACATGCGGCGTGTTATGTACCAAGCATAACGTGGCAGGTTACATCAGTCGGGCTACGTGGCGACAACGGCCATACTATGATACAGCACAGATTTCTCTACCAAATGTATTACAAATTACAATATACCAATTCAGAGTAATTTACGAGATGTACTAGAAATATTCGTTTCGGAATTTTAATTAATAATCATGACAGTCCCATCGTACTATAAGAAAATTACATTCACGAAATGCTAGTCCTCAAGACTCAAAAAAAATTTAGGACATAATTATACAGTGGTTTAGCCAGCTTCGAGCACGGAGAAGACGTAACTCAGTGATACGGACTGTTGTCTAATTGATTTATATTAAGGTTGTATGATACTATCAATAGATATCAGATGATTTCTGTCAAGGGAATCCAATCATCAGCCTGAAAAAATCATTATTGTTAACAATATTAGTATTGTCATAGAAATATATTTATTTTACATACAATGTTAAACAAATGCAATGGGATAATAATAAAAATATGAAATCTAAAACATTTCCGACAATAAGAAAATCTGTTGAAATAAAACTCGGGCTTACAACGTGGTTATTTTTGATACTATTGTAATAATTTGATTAATTAATGAAACAAAAAGGCTTATAGTCTATGAACTAATAGGAAAATATGCTTGTATAGATAAACAACAGCGATCTAAAAATATATATTTTAAAGCATTATAACATAAACTCCCAACAAACAATTAACACAAAAATTACTGCAGCAGTCTCTCTTTACATGGACTTTGATTTCACATCCGCTGTAACCTTGCTTTTCCTGAAATTAAATTCACAGTCTTTTCAATAAATATTCTTAGAAGCAATCCAAGAATAATAATAGAGAATATTTAAAAACATCATCTATCATACATATTGGGGAACCTAACAGTATTCTTTGACTCCACTCTTGCGGTGCTTCCATTGCCGTTGGGCATAACGTGTGGGCAGACGACGGTGACCTTGATACATCGTTACTGCTGTATTTGTCCGAGCTGCTGCTTCGTGAATGGCTGATGCATCTATTGATAGCCATCCGAAGGCTATGTCAGATATTGGTGCAGTACAGACAGCAGCACAATACGATATATTATACGACGAACATACTTTAATAATACATATGAAACTGTTTGTGTGACAGAGATGTTCTCAAACTGGTAAATTGATATCAACTCGTGTTATTATTGTTTTGAGCTGAACTGGCGATACTTTCTTCAAAAATTATTTAGGCATGTAAGGGTTGTTAGAATCAGGTTTTACTTTCTAGCGGTCTTTGATATTGTGAATAAGTTGAACAAAATAATTTCCATCTATAGTTTAAAAGCTCTGCTATTGTTGATGAAGAAGTTGTTATCTATTTATTCATATTTACATTTTGTCTTCCCGGTGTGATTTTTTTAGTATCCGAGAGGAAATCTAAAGATATTCTGCTTTTGAGAGGGAAGTCAGGGTTATGTGAGATTCTTACTCACTAAAACCCTGCGGTGCTCTGCATCGGTGCATTCGGAGAGGCTCCGGGATCTCTTATAGAACGCACCGGTGCCCCTCTACACTTTGTATTAACAAGTCTCTGAGGAGAAGCCTAACCCTCGTAGGCACCATAGCTGAGCCATACGCTGTTTCACGCAGGTTCGCTTGTTGAACGATAATAGCCCCCACCCTCGAGGCCCGCGAAACTCTTAGACTCTTTTAGTCGCCTTTTACGACAGGTAGGTTTACCTTAGTGCTATCTTCACTAGCCTGCGAATACAGGGCCGACGATATGACGTCTATTTTCCTCTTTATCTGATTCTCAGGCAATCCCAAATCTTCCATATCGAAATTTAAACATTTCTCCAAATATGTTCTCAATATTTTGCATTACATTTTTCTGTTGAAGCATCTGCACAATTTGTTATTATCTCGTTCTCTCTTCATTCAGTTAATTCATTCTATTCTTCTAAATCAAATTTCAAATTCATCCTGCCTTTCTTCATCATGCGACGCTAGTAACAATTGCGACACGGACGAACAAAATTTCAATCGTAGACTGTAATAGGGATGTAATGAAATTATCAGCGGAATTTGGGCCGCCGTCGCAGCGGCCGGCGTGTCAGCTCGGCATTGTGTCCGGCGAGCGCTTTGTCGCGCTTCGCAGCCGGCCGAGCGTGAACTGTCGCCCGCACATGCACACACGCACACGCACACGGAACCACGCATGCGCACGCACACGCACACGGCCAGCGCCCGAATTGCTTCTTGCATTAAATTGCTCTGTTTCGCTGCAAAGTTTTGCGGCGATAAATTTAAATTGTTCACTACCGCTGTATGTTGCTTCCACTAAATGAAGGTCTAGTAAGAAACTGGATCCTTCCATATTCATTTAATTTTTCTCATTAATTGTCACGACTAACTGGTTTACTTTTGATAGGTCTGTTGCCAGTAGACCTGTAGTCTCGGTCTAGTAAGAATAATACTAAGGTAAGGCCTGCCTGTCGTAGAAGGCAACTAAAAGGGTCTAGGAGTTTAGCGGGCCTTGAGGTTGGGGGGCCTTATCGCACAACAAGGGAACCTGTGTGGAAGGTAAAACCCTTTCTCAGAGACGTGTTAACAGAAAGTGTGGAGATGCCCCGGTGCGTTCTATAAGTGATCCCGGGACTTCTCCTAACACACTAATGGAGACCACCGAACAGGTTTTAGTCAGTAAGAATCTCACATTACCCTGACTTACTTCCAGAAGTAGAATATCGTTTGAAGATTTCTCCAACCCAAAAAAAAAGGTCTGATGCCAAACAGTACTGAGCAAACATTACCTTGTTCCAGTAAGGAGCTGTAGCTAGTCAAATTACCGGGGCCATGAGAATTAACATCTCGTCTCAAGGCGACGAGCACAATATGGTGCTGTGTATATCATCTCAACTATCACCACGTTGTTATTGATGAGCTCCTTCTCATCGCTTCGTCTGAAAAATTGGTATTGCTATCTCTTCTAAAGAAGGAGGTTGTTTGTTTCCATCAAACTTTTTCAACTCCACCAAGCATTGACTGTAAATTGGTACATCTCTCCTTCTCTATTTCTTGATAGATATTTAAGATGATAATCAAAAATGTACAATAAACAAAAATATTGTTGCTCTTGTAATCTCTGCTTACGTTATCTTTTTTTTTCAATAGCCAATTTACGTCCCCACTGTTGGGGCACAGGCCTACCCTCAACATGAGGGCGATGGGCCACAGTCACCACGCGGGCCCAATGCAGATTGGTGACTCCACACGCACCTTACAATAAATTCTAATTAATGTGCAGGTTTCCTCGCGATGTTTGCCTTCACCGTTTGTATTTCGCATCCGTATGTTTTCTTTAAAGAGATCTAAAGCAATAGTTTTGGGTAAAGATGTGGCTTCTACTAAAAATCACTTTCAAAAAGAAATTCGTAGCAACTTGTAACATAAATAAAATTCTTGTATAGTTTGTCCTCGTTTCTTGGCGGTGATATCGAACGGCTCTCCTGGGGGAGAGAACTTGGGGCGAGGTACAAAAGTCAAGAGCGCTGCTTTCACTTGCGACCTTGAACCGGTTGTGCACCTATCTATGTTTCCATCTTGTAAGCGTAAGCAAACAAAATGGAAGTTGTAGAAACATCCCGGCCCCGAATCCATTTCCCAAGCGATTCAACAACGGCGGAAGTCCGATAATCGGTGAACAAGTTTCCTTCCAAAATTTATTGTAAATAACATTTTTTTCTTCTTGTTACAGAATCTTATTAAATATTAGTGAGAATTTCACATTAGAAGATATTTCATGAGTTGAATAATCCTACAGCTTGGAATCTTCGCAAGCCGTACTCAAAACTATCAAACTTGGTTAAAGAACTTAATGTTAACTTTATCATATTTTTTCCCATAGTATTAACTTAAAAGGGCTATAATAAAGGCTGTTTAGTCGGGCCTAAGGCCATTGGCACATCATCGCTGTCACAGACTAGTAAGAATAGGAGTAAGATGCTCCCTGCCTGTCGTAGAAAATGTTTACGGGTTCCGTGAGTCTTGAGAGTGGGAGTCCTTATCGCTCAACAAGTGAACTCACGAGGGACAGCGATTGCATATTGTCGTAGCTCAGCGGTGGTGCTGGAAGAGGAGGCTGTGGAGCAGGAGTGTTTGGCCCTACCTTTGAGGCGTGGTACTGCAAAGTGTAGAGGGGCATCGGTCCGTTCTGTAACTGATCCTGGGGCCTCTCCACATGAACGGATATAGATCACCGAGTTTTATTAAGAATACTGGTGATAGGTCTCCACTGCCGAAGACTGTCTATGTGGGTACACTACTGCCGGCAAATAGTAGTGTGCAAACATTACTGCATTCAGGTTTGAACGGCGTTGTAACTAGTATAATTACAAGGGTAACGAGACTTGTGCGATGTGGTGCTGTTTTTAACATGCTAACTAGCGCCACATCGTTATGGGCAGGCTTTTCTCTCACCATCAGGTGAACGTCCCGCTCGTCTCGTTGCCTAATTGAATAAAAAAAAAGAATCCTGCATTACTTTTCTTCCGCTTCCCCCAGAAGCAGGGTATATTTCGAAGGGTAAAGTAACGAGATAGATATATTAAATAACGTCAGTTGTCATCGTTCATTAACTACAATACTGGTTTGGTATAGTGATGGTATGTACCGTCTCCGGCGAGGGTACCACACTACCATTAAGATCTTCGGTGATGAAGTCTTAAAAAGACAATAATAGCGGAGACGTGAATGTTACCGCGGCCTAAATATTACATTACCGCGATTCGAGTGATACAGCGCCTCCTTAATATAAACAGCAATTGTCGTTATAATGTTTGCGATGTCAAAAAGTAACTTACATAGGTAATAATGTGTTATAACGTCGGCGGGGGTGGGGGCGAGGCGTCGGAGTAGCGGCGGGGCGCGGACGACGTCATCCATCACGATATTACAAGAAGCGTCGACTCAGCCCGCGGATGATTCTGCTAGGCAAATATTTGGAGACGGCACGACGACCCGCCGCGTGTCCACTGTCCGACGATACGGTTTTGTTTCTATTTCGTACAGCTGCGCACTGCGTAATAATACGGGATTGGACTGTAGACACAAATTACTTTATATTTCGATAATCGTCATCGTCATCAGCCGATAGACCTTCACTGTTAGACAAAGGCCATTTCGTTTGTCTCATCACTTCGATGAAAAAAAAATATCTTTGGGAGTGGCGTATGTTCAGTAGTGGACGTCGATTGGCTGATGCTGATTAACTCATCGTAGATAAAAAAAATATGATTATTGTCTAAAGTGCAGCAATGGGCACGCGCACGCGCACGCCCGTCCGCGCCGCCGCCGCGCCGCCAGCGGAATCTAAAAATTTGGAATATCCCGTTCTTTAAGTAATGTTATATTATCTCGCGCTCCTGTTTTTGATCGAAAATGTATTGACGTCGTATACAAACATGTTGGGTGTTTGTTTGTAAATATTGTAAATAATTGCAAAAATAACAATTGGATTTATAAAATTGACTAGTTCAGCGTTAACTGGCCGTAGATCAGAAGACCGTCTAGTTGCCATTGCATATTTCTGCCGCCCAACAACACTGTGCAAACATTACTGTGTTCCGGTTTAAAGGGCCTTGTAGCTAGTGCAATTACTGGGGTAACGAGAATATCTTATGTTTCAGGCGAAGAGCGCAATGTGGTGCAGTATATAACATCCTAACTAGCCGCGTTGTGACAAGCGTGGGTATTACAGACCTTCCCGCTTGCTTAATTAAATAAAAAAAATAATTAAAATGATAAGGGCAATATAATACTTAATAAATAATAGTTTCTTGGAAATTACTTTTAAATAGTTTATGTTACTGATTTACAACTCTTTAATTATTGTACTCTATAGTAGTATCTCTTTTTTATATATAATGAGCTATGCTAACAGTTTGATGTCAATTAAACTTAGATTAAAAATAACACTGATTTTTTTTATATCATAAACGAGACGAGCGGGACGTTCACGTGATTGTAAGTGACACGCTCGCCCATAACAACGTGGCGCTAGTTAAGATGGTTTAAACTGCACCACATTGCGTTCTTCGCTTTGAGACATAGGATGTTGTCTCGTTACCTCAGTAATTTCACTAGCGACAACTCCCTTCAATCCGGAACAGTAATTTACGCATACTACTGTTTGGTGGCAGAAACAGGAGCTGCGGTGGGACCCACTTAGATGGTGTCCGTTAACAAAGACCTACCAGTGACTAGAATCCTTTATTGTCATATCCACATGTATATGTTTGTATTAAATCATAAATATATGCTATTGTGGAAGGATAATGACCTTGGAGAATGTAATCAGGCGTTTACTAAAAAATCCTCCGTCATCTGAACACTGTCTCTGGCTTCAGAGTTAATCATGATAGTTCAAGAGAGTTAGTCGTTGTGCCATGAAGGTGTCAACTGGGCAGCAGCGTAAATGCTAATTACTGTGAGTTGACATAGTAAAGTATATTTTTGATGAGTGTATAAGAGTCAATCAATCAATTAATCATCAGCAGTTAGACGTCCATTGCTGGACAGAGGCCTCTATCAAAGATCTCTACACCGATCGGTCCCGCGCTGTCCGCTACCAATGGTTCCCGCGATCTTCACACAGTCAGCATGGCCTCCGGTACCGCTGGGCATCAGGGTACATTTAACCAGTATGGGTTGATGGGAGCCAGAGCCTCGTCTGTTGATTAGCAGGGTGCACCACGAGCAGGTGAGGTTGACTTGGGTTCCGTGAGTTTTTGTGTGGGTCACCTTACACCCTTATAAGAGTAGGTGATCTCATTTATCTTAGAGAATGGGGAAGAGGAACCACTCGCATCAAAATAACTAAATCAGGAATAATAAACGAAATCCTTTGTTACCACATATAGAAATATTTTAAGTCCTCTCAAAGCTCTCAACATTCTCAAAATCGCCGGATGTAAAGGTATGTTTGTTCAATCCGGAAACCTCGACAATTTCTTGGCCTGTATAAATAGAAATCCATTCGGCTAATGTCAGAATAAACCGATTAGGAAAAAATGCATTAATGGGGCTAACAAATGTGGACTCCGGTCCATGTTATTGTACGGATATAGTCCAGAATGCTGCGGGGGTTGGAAACTTTACTCCACTAACGTACTCGTCTACCTACTAAACTCTACATACGGGTATGTATTCCTCATTATGTATAAGTGTGCGTTTGTCCTTCCCAACTAGTATCCAGTAATAATTCTTAATCAGTTGTTCGATTTTAACTCTCAACAATTTTTTGTTTTAACGTTGACTTTAAGAAAAGGTTTTTTTTTATCCTTGGTGTAATATTCTTGGAAACACTCCTCTATCCTTTTGTGTTAAACTCCACATAGCTTTCTACTGAGTAATCAGATGTTGACGTTTCCTCTCCGTTATCACTTATTACTGTTTGTTGAATCTTGTTAGTATTTCCGATGGCCAGAAATACAACAACAAAACAGACAGGACGACAATAAAAAAACCGAAGGAATTATTAAGTGAAGTAAATGAACGAAATTGATTTCATTCGTCACCGAACATCGGTCATTAAATCTCTCCGGAGTGAACGTTAGTGATCTTTGTTGTACCTCGTGTATTACATTTCCAAGTCCTTTCAGTACGCACGGGGGTTGTTATTATTTATAACAGTGCTTTAAAAATAACCGTTGAAAGAGAAACGGGAGCCAAGATTAGCCCTTTACAAAATATCCATTATTAAAAACCAACAAAGCGGATCCCCATTAAATTGCTACCGGACTCCCCGCGAGACGTAAAATATTATATAAATAAAAAAAACCCTGCTTCATGTCGAATCACTCGGAATCGGGTGGTGCGATTCCTGTCACAGGATCGCTTTAGTTTGGTTACTGGCAATCTTTTGGGGGCAGAAAACCCTAAAATGTATTCTGTTCCGCGTCGACATTGGGCGTGCGCTGTAGTGATATCGATTGTTCGATCTCTACGTTATCGATGTTTGTATTTATTATCTCAATTTTCGATTATATATATTGTGTATGTATGTTACATGGATATATTAACGAAGGGTAACGTTTTACAAATAGAAACATGAGAAAACAATATGAGAGATATTTGGTATAAGTCCTACAATATTTAAAGTGTCTCTTCTTCTAGAAGTACTAAGGTCACAGACGTAGCCCAAAAGATTGCTAGATTTAAGTGGCAGTGGGCAGAACACACTGCTCGAGGGACCGACGGCCGATGGAGCAGTAAGGTCCTTGAGTGGCGCCCGCGTACCGTAAACGTAGTGATGGGAAGCACCCCACAAGGTGGACCGACGATCTGGTGATAATCACGGGAACTGATCGATGTGGAGGTCTTTAGGAGAGGCCTGTCCAGCAGTGGACGTCTATCGGCTGATGATTAAAGTGTTTCACTTCTATACCTTTTGTATGGTTTAAAATATAAGTAATAATGATAATGAATTCAATACAACTAGATAACTACAAGACTACTAGATGCGGACTTTATTGCTTAATGGTTGGTGCTTTTTCATACAAGTAATACACTAGACTTCCCCTAGGGAGACAGACTTCGCAGAGGTCGTAGTTTTCTGTTTTACTTTACTCGATTTGTAGCTTTGAGAGGAAAGGCATCCGGAAGGTCTCTAAAAAAAAAACGGTATCTATTTCCTTACAGTCTATCAGTAATATTAAAGAAGTAGCTTATATAAGCTTTTACTTTATAAAGGAAATCAAAAAGCGCTACACAAAACTAATACCAGCATCAGCCGATAGACGTCTACTGCTGGACATAGGCTTCCTCCAAAGATCTCCACATACAGTCTGCATGGCCTCGGTACCACTGGGCACTAGGGGCTGTCGTATGTAGTGGTTCATATTGGGGGGGGGGGGGTAGAATTTGGGCCATTTCTCACTTAATGCGAGTTGGTGGTAGCCAGAACCTCGTTGGTTGGCAAGCAGGGTGCGCCATGAGCAGGCGAGGTAGACTTGGGTCCTGTGGGTTGTTGTGCGAGACCCCCCACTCCCCCCAACACAAAACTAATAATTGAAGTTATAAACAGAGAATAAAATTAAGCGTCAAACAAAATTTAACTTTGAGTGCGCTGTTAAGTTTAAGTTTCAGGTATTTAAGTAAATGTGATGTTGAGTGGTATACGCCATTAGTATGCGAGGGTTGCACGCGTTAAAAATTAATTCGTAACATTTCGGGGTTCGCGGAGACACGAGGCGCTTTGTCCTACCCTTATCGCTGCACTGATAAGGAATGCTGTACTCGTGTACACTTGCACTTACACGACTCCCTAACCGGTTCCTTATCCACGAGTATGACTTCAATTTCTCACGGCGGTAAGTGATATTACTGATGGTAGATCTCTGTTACCGGAGACCGTTTAAGCAAGTACCAGCAGCACCTATTCCTGTCGCCAAACGGTCCTGTGCGAATATCACCGTGTTTCGATTCGGAGAAAGCTGTTGCTAGTTAAATTACATCATCAGCCCATACACGTCCACAGCTGGATATAGGCCTTCCCCAAAGCTCTCCACGTACAGCCAGTATGAATTTCGGTACCGCTGGGCACTAGGGGCTATGGTATGATGTAGGGGTTCATATGGGGGTTTTGGGCCATTTCCCACCACGCTGGCCCAATGCGGGTTGGTCGGAGCAAGAGTCTCGTTTGTTGATTAGCATGGTGCACCACAAGCAGGGGAGGTTGGGTCCCATGAGTTGTTGTGCGGGACCCTTTACACCCCTTTATTATGATATAACACCCTTTATCTCAAAGCGACGAGCATAATATGGTGTAGTGTATATCATTCTAACGCTAAGTTATATGCCGGCGTGTGCGTTACCATCAGATGAGTATCTGACTCATTGCTTTGACGATTATGACTGTCGCGACATGTCAATGCTGTTCTGGTTGCAGATTTACGATATGAAGCAGTTAGCGAGGTTTATTAAAGCTGTGTCACCAATCAAACTTATCGATGGGCTTGCTAGCATAAAAATCTAGCTTGACTTGTCAAGTTACTAGTTTGTGGTACGGTTGAACGGTGGATAATACTGGTTAAGTATATTTGTTATTATTTTCAATTAAATCAATTCAGTGTCATCATCATCATCGTCATATTTTCTTCGAAGCTCATCGTAGTTCTAATGGCATTTGGAGAAAGCTTTACTAAAGAGCCGGTATATAAAGACAAAATGCCGTGGACCTGGATGTAACTTAAGTTCAAGCTTTTGAAGATATCGATATTAAGTTGTGTGTGTACCCAATCACTATCGGACGCGACGGGGATGAGCCAAATTGATTTGAACACAATAACGAGCTGCACGGCCGACCCCTATTTGTAGCGGCGATGACACACGCGCGATCGATCATTCCGCCCTTTATGGGGCACCGGTTCGCATCAGCCGGCTCCAGCTCGGGCTCGGCTCGGCTCCGCTGCTAAAACCAACACCAGGCCACGATCTAGCTAGTCTAATTTACTGGTGGTAGATCTCTATTGCCGGAGACCGTCTAGGTATCCCCGCAGCTACTATTCCTCCCGCCAAACAGTACTGCCAAATATTACTGTGTTCCGGATTGATAGATGCTATAGCTAGTGAAATTACAGTGGTAACGAGACATATCAACTTATGTTAGGCTACGTACACACTGTGTGGTTATGTATATCATCTTAACTAGCGCCACGTTGTTATGTGCCGGCGTATTACTTACCACCTTGTAAAGTCTTGTTGGTGTCGACGCTTCGTTAAAAAAAATTACGATATTAAGTTAAATGAAAGTTACAACGTTATTACATCTAATTAGGGGGTTGAAGCACAACAGCTCACGGGACCCAAGCCAACCTCATCTGCTCGTGGTGCACCCTGCTAATCAACTAACGAGGCGCTGGCCGCCGTCAACCCGCATTGGGCTAGCTTGGTGGGAAATGGCTCAAAGGCCCCCATATGAATCCTTACATACGACAGCCTCTAGTGTCTAGCGGTACCGAAGGCCATGCTGACTGTACGTGGTGATCTTTGAGGGAGGCCTATGTCCAGCAGTGGACGTCTATCGGCTGATGATAGATAACACAGATACATAAAACTAGAAAAATCTAAAAACTTATTTGGTTTTAAAGTAAAGCATCAGTAACGGAGATACGACGTAATGTATCGCTATAAATAGTGGTCCAAGAACTTCGCTGGTCCGGAGACAAATGTGGGACACACTTATGTCCAGTAGTGGACTGACGCTGGCTGTTAATGATATTGATGATGATTAACCATTTTTTTTATGATTAAGATATAATTTAGTTCATAAAAATACGTGAAATGAAAATTTAGTGTTAGTACATTACACTATTTGTTATTAATGTTTAACACTAAAAAAAACTTTACTGGTTCGTAATGTTGAAAAGTTTGGCGACCACTGGCCATCACCACATCATACATTACAGGGATGTATTAATTTTTTTTTATATTGGTGTTTGGTAGCGGAATTAATCTATGTTTAATACACGCAGACGATTTCCTGTAACATTGTATCAAATTCGTTTATCAAATGATACTTGTTAAATAGTAATAATAGTTCATAATACAATGGCGAGCACGATCAAACGGACAGACGAGTCTGCAAATGAAATGTTGTATATTAAATCAATTCAAATATTAATATAACACAAAACAATTAACATAATTGATCCATTTTACCCCCGCTGCTGTTATTAAAACAAATTCGAGAAGATAATTCATCGCGAGCCGGATGTTATTTACTTTAACGAAATTAATCATTTTCAGCTTCGTAAATAATTTAAAGTAAGTTACTTATTTCACTTAATTGACTTCAATAAACAAAATGCCAATATTTAATAACTTAGAAAGGTCTCCGTTGCCGGATAAAGTCAAATACCACCGCTGATCCTATTCCTCCCGTAAAACAGTATTGTTCAAACGTTACTGTGTTCCGGTTTATAGGACGTCGTAGCTAGTAAAATTGTTGAGATATCTAGATTTACATCCTTCAACGGATATCATCCTAACTATAAACTTACTATTAGGTTAACGGCTAATTCATCTCATCGCTTCGAAGTAGACTATGACCCCCACCCATACTAAAGTGGCGCGATCATATACACAGCACTAAATTATGCTTATTGTGTTTGAAATGTGGTGCTGGTGATGTGGTGGAGTCTGAACGTATCCTGTTAAAAGCAAAGGACCAAGGCCTCCATCTTAACGCAGTTCCAAATCCGAATGACGTTGTCAACCGTCCGTCTCCATTGGACACTTGAGTTTTTCGGTCGTATTGCCAGACAAAATGGAAGTGTCTTAGAGAAACTGAACATTTTATCAAGATTGATGGTAAGAGGCTGCGTGGACGGAGTCCAAAACGTTGAACTGACCAGGTGAAGGAGGCCATGGAAACACCTGAATACGCTATGCAGAAAGCATTAAACAGATGTACCCGATAGATGTCATCTTAGTGCTATTTTTACCAGCTTGAGACCACAGGGCTGACCTATACAGAGACCTACCACTAGTAGAAATACTTGTTAGTTATTAACAGTAAAGTAACTTAAGCTTCTCCAGGGGCGACGGTTGAAACTTGTTTGCGACTTCAGCTTAATAAAAAGCTGCTCGTCACCAAATCGTCTGATGTTTGAATACACCGTTATAATTAATGCTCCACTATATGCTATTTAAAATGTCATCTGCCGTTGACAAATCGTTTTTTTTTCTCCAACCGCTCTTTCCATCGTCCCCTTCGTCGAGTATCCGGCGAATTACAATAATTTGTAGTTCACAATGAAATGGTGACTATTTACGTTGTGTACAGGCCCCATACAGTGCAATGTTACATTGTGTAAATTACCTAACGTCTGCCGAAACACAATGGGAACCCCCTTCATACGTATTCTATTATAAGAGATCCCCCCCTTTATTTGTTGCGTTACGATTTTGATGTTATTATTGAAGGGAATATTTTGTAACATTTTAGCGCACCTCGTGCGCCATTTTTGTGACATAATATTCAGAATTAATTATTAAGTAAACACTTGGAGATTAGGTACCAAATTACCTGTACAATTGTGGAGATCTTTGGGACCTACGTCCAGCAGTGGACGTCTATCGACCGATGATGATGGTGTTAACGAAGTCGGTGTAGTTCCGGTGTATTCTTGTATTGGGATATCGAGAGAGCGCCATGCAATTTTACTTTTAAAAACATGCTAAGGCTATATTAATTAAATGATTAAGATATTATTTTCTAAAGATATAACAATATGTTATAATAATTAAATATATCATTGTATTGCATATTATCATAAGAGTAAATATTAACTTCTTTATTGAAACAAATTTTATTTTCTGATGTTACTTTTAGAAAAACGTCTCCGATATTAGTTCCGGTCGCAGTAGCCTTAGATCCATAGAGTTTATAAATAAAATAATTAACAGAATTAATGAAGATTTTGTCCAAAAATTTTGATGGAAATGTGAAAAAAAATCTATATTTTTAATAATAAAAAAATCGATTACTAATGAGATATATTGTTAACACTTATGTGTAGTACTTAAAGGAACTTATATTATACACCAGCTGTTCCCCGCCTGCTTGGACACCCCTGTAACTCCTTTTGTGGAAGGAATTTCGTAAACTCCGTTCTTAGCTGATCTATTTCCGGCAAAAGGAATGTTTCTACCAAATTTCAAGTCTCTAGGCCTCATTGTTCCAGAGATATGTAGAGTCTAAACAGATGGAAATCTCCTGTGTATACACATTGCGACTGTTGTAGTAAAAGTTTATCTATTCTCATCATCCTCATCTTTTCAGCCCATCTTCGTTCGCTACCTATTTTACTATTTTACAAATTTACGGATGGTAGAACCCTGTGCCTGGACACCACTCAGCGCCTATTTCTGCCGTATCAGACAATAGTGTGCATGCAGCCTTTATTATGCTTAGAAATTACTTAACATCTTACGTCTCAAGAAGGCAAGCACAATGTGATGCAGTGACAACATCATCACAGACGCTGCATTGTTGTGGACAGGGTAGACACCATTAGGTGAACGTCCAGCTCGTCCGTTTGCTTACATATATACCCTACAGCAACCAGCTTTAGTAGATATTGCCGAAAAATTGTTGTTCCTTCAATTCTCCCTGTTTATAAATGAAAAGTCAATTAAAATATTCCAAGGTCACCACAGCAACACAACGCCGCCCCTACCCCACGCGAATGACACATTTAGATGCCATTTTTGTGAGAACCCCAACGGCTGATTTTACTGATTAAATTCGGGATGATCCCCATTCCTATCAGAGCCGATGCAGTAAGATTATTGTCACCCCATTAATCTGCCGCCTGTTTAATTAGATTACCTTTATTTTGTGCAATACACGAACACCCTCCTGTGTAAGCAAATATCTACCATTCACTATACAGTATAATAACTATTTCCGCTTGCGTTTTGTATCTGTTTCCGTTTGCATAGGGCAACGTTAGAGAATAGGGATTACAGTATTAAGTTTGATTTTTAATTAAGTTTGTTTACTTTAGTCCTTATTTATAAGTAATGATTATCTATAGCACTTCATAATATGTAATATATCGTATACGTAAAGTTTTATGTATTGGCAAGAGAACAGGAGAAGCAATGTCCACTCTTTGGCAAGTGATATACCTTGATAAATAATTAGATGTTGGAACGTTTACACTGCATCACTCATGTCATGATATGAGTCGGTAAATTTTAAACGTTTGAACTGTGTAAATGTAAGAACTTGATCAGAGCAACGTTTGCTTGGGCAAGCAAAAAGTGTTTGCTGGTTGCTATCGACGCTTCTGATAGCAACTGTACCAAATCTGAATGGACCTAGATACTATATTTTAAAAGCTATCCACTGACTACACTACCCAGTAACAATATGATATTGTGTATTCTGGACAACGTTATTCTTTAAAGTCTACAATATATGGCTCCCAGATTCCAAGAGGTCCTGCTTGTTATAAGGAACAGTGACGGCTAAGGTTTAATTATTTCATATGTATAAGTAAGGGTCGATGATTTGGTACCTCACAAAGCAACTAATCACGTAAGAGGCATAACTCATCACATTTCAATGGGTATACAGAAGTTAGATATCAGCCGGGGGGACAACTCAAAGAAATTAGCCGACCTCCCCTAATATTAGTAAGTATTAATAAAAGAACCGACGTGGGCTGCGCGATGTAAAGCGCGGCCCCCACCCAATCACGAGTGACTTACGCATTGAGGTAATTTCATCAATCCGTTTTCCATAATGGGAGTATGGGATTACCCGGAAGTAATATTTCATATGAAATAAAATATCTAACGAAGTCTAATAACAACCTATATATGGATACGGTATACGAGAATGTATATTAAGACCCAGGTAAATTGACTAGAATGTCTAGATCTAGTTTCGTTTATTTCTTTTAATTATCCTTATTATTTAAACCACTAACAACAGGATGTTTGTCTGATGGTAAATTTAGACATAAAATGTTAAGTGTCGTATATACGTACTGAGATCAGTAATTTCACAAGCTACGGCACTTATCAAACTAGAAGGTAGTAATATTTGCCTACTACTGTTTGGCAGTTGAAATAGAAGCTGCTGCGATACCCACCTAGTATCCAGCAGTAGATATCTACCACTAGTACAATCCTGTATTCACCATAATCATCAGCTGATAGACGTCCACCGCTGGACACAGGCCTCACCCAAAGGTCTGCACATACAGTCAGCATCAGCTCCGGTAGCGCTGGGCACTAGGGGTCGTCGTATGTAAAGGTTTTTTTTTTTTTTACTTACTGCCAGGTCTGTCCTGACAGCAGTGTAAAATTACACTTACAAAGTTCGTCCTCCGACGTAATCAGAGACATTATTCACCTAGATTTTAAATTTTTATTATATGTTTAATTTAATATTCTGTATTAATTAAAAGGTTTATTCCTATGTAATAATTATTGCGTTATTTCTAGTACTCCGTTTTATAATAATCATTAATGCTAATGGAAAGTAAATAATCAGTCAATCAAGGAGTTTTTAGATGTTATGTTATTTCTACCATGCTCTCATACATAGAGAGATGCGTAAAGTTAAAGTTATAAAGGTAAGAGTAAAAGTGATAATAAAATAAAACGTATGTGAAGGTTCACATGTGGGGATTTGGGCGATTTACCACCACGCTGGCCCAAAGCGGCTTGGCGGGCGTCTGAGCCTCGTTTGTTGATTAGCAGGGTGCACCACGAGCAGGTGCGGTTCGCTTGGATCACGTGAGTTGTGCGGAACCCCTTACACCCCAGTGCTGTATTGCAACGCCAGTATTATCCGTACATTAAAACATTTTGAGATTTATAAAAACTACGAAAACCTTTAAAGATAGCAATAGCTGACAAATAGTAAACTGTTTAACAATATGTTAAACATCATTTCACAACCAGCTTCTTGTCAACAATTTATTAACCTTCATCATGTTAAATTCAGATTATCTTGAACCTTATGTTTATAACTTTAAAGTTGAAGGTGCAACGGCACTGCTACAAAGAAGTCGCCGCACGTATCTCAACGCGATTTCTGAAATAGTTTTAACTCGATCCACGCGAGACGTTGCAGGATTAAGATGTAAACTCGGCATAATTTGCTGCTCAGCTGATCTACGCCGCTACGGAGTCACGGTTTGCGGGGTGGGTTTCGCGATAATATCATTTGCGGCTTCCGGCTGTTAAGGCGTGTAACGGCTTTGTCTAACAGATGGCGCTGTATGTGTACAGTTTTAAGTTACCATTAACCGCAGACAATAACGAAGTTCTTTCTTCATCGATCACGTTTTTAATTCTTCACGTGATTCTAGACCTTAAGAGGTCCTAAACAAACCAAAAATAAAAAAGAATAGTTAATATATCTATTTGTTATATATCCTATATTTATTTTGAAAGAAATACAATGATACTTTAGTTCTATCGAGAAAGATGTTATTGTATGAGGTAAAAGTATTCAGGTCATACAAGATTAGTTAATTATATATATATATATATATCTTTTAACTACAACGGACTAATTTAACTATCACAATTTCACATGAGGTTACGTGACGATAAGTTGTGGTTAATTAAGTATGCTCCCCTAGAATATTCTGATTGTTATAGATAGACAGCCGAAATATAACAGAGCTGTTATAGCAGCAGATATATAATATGAGCGTGTTTGCGGGCAGTTAGAAATGTCACAAAAGTATCAAGTTTTCAAATCCACATACAGTTACAATCTATATAAGTCAGAGAGAAAACGAGGTGAAGTGGGAAATAAAGACAGTTTCCACTTACGAGCGCGACTGTCGTCCTCGTAGGGCGCAATCAGAAGCGATGGCGCGACCTGACGACCAATTAGCCCCGGCGTCGCGCCCCGTAAACTCCCTGGAACAGCTACCTGCCACGCTGCCATGGTCTTTGAGAGGGAATGTTTACTTACCAGTCTAGTATGTGAAAAAAATATTTCTTCCGGTATCAACACGAGAAAGCACCATTCTTCTATTATTTTATGAAAAAGCTCCGAGATGAGCTAGTGGTGAAAGACCTATCCATAGCAATAAAGAGAATCAAAAGAGTTATCAGATGTTAACTATCATTACAACAATGATTTTATTGGCTACCTCCTCCTCAAATCGTAATTCTCATGTGAGAGGATCGTGACTACCTCCACCCATCACTCTTGTCCTCATGATGTTTCGCCATCTCGTCCTATCGGCCCCGCGGCCTTTTTCCTTCCACTACAGCCACCACAGCTCCTTTAAAATGGAGCTGCGGTAATGTTCATACAGGAGAGATTCACCATTGTTAACCGCAAAGGCGTTCACTATCTCACCACCTTTAACACCACAACCTGGTAGCATACATAAGCCCGAGATCGCTCTAAAGTCTTTCACAAAGCGCGATGAATAGAGGCTATTACCTGCCGTGGAATCTCGGAACAGCGCGAAATAAGGTCATCTTTTACCAAGAAAAAAAAAAACAACAAGTCTAGTTTTAATGAAAGCCTTTCCGACTCTTGCTTCAGAGCGCTCAGGTTCATGCACTGCGTGAAAAGGCGAAATATGGGAGTTAAAAAATATTCCCTTTTCTCCTCTGCACGATTTGCTCTTACATGGAATTTTAACCAGCTCCGTACAAACGATGCGTTGCGGGAGCTTCAGTTGAATTACACTGTAACTGTGCACTTCCGTTCCATTGCCTGCCAACTTCGCGAACTTCGTGCAGCGGGAAGTTCTGTAGGTGCAATTCTCTCGCTGGACTACCGTATTTGTGTTCTGAAGATGTTCCAAGGAAGGGCATTTCTTAATGCCAGTTATTCCGACCTCAGTAGGAGCATCCTTTAATATATCTATTATCTCTTTTAACGTCTTGCTACTGATAAGCGCTGCGCGAACTTTTGTCTATTAGAATAATATTTATTGGTACAAAATCTCTCTTGATGCAGACCTAAGTGATTCTGAAAGATGCTTCATCTTCTAAAAGTGCCTCTCCAGCTACTGAAGGTTGGCGACCAACGTGGTACAATCCTTTCTGTCTCTATTTCAGCGGAACAATTCGGACGCCGCAGATATGCCAGTCCATCTTCTGATATTCGTCAACCATGACTTTTTTGAAAGATGCTGTAAAGAGCGAAATGGGTAGCGATACTTTTTTTATGTAATCAAACGACGGGATGGGTTGGGCATTCACCTGATGGTAATTGATACGCCCGCCCGTAACATTGCGCCTGTCGCCTGAGATACAAGATGTTGAGTCTCGTTACCCCAGTAATTATTCGGTGGTATCTACCTACACTGTCTCCAGCAAATAGAGACTTACCACCACGTTTAAAAAAAAGTGCATAAATAATATATTTATGTTTCAAGTAAAATAGTACATACCTAATGAGGGTCTTTTGACCTTTGCAACATAAACAAATACCCCAATGTAACAAGTGAAGGAACTCACGAAAAAAAAATCGTGCAAGTTACCAGGAGTAACGAAGAAGAATGTAGAGTTGGAGTCGATTTATGGGTTCCGGAGCGAGGGTTAATTAGTGCGTGTAGGCCGGCTGCTCGACGTGCGACCGGGTCGTGCGACTGTGTCGTGCGGCTGTCTGCTGACAATATACAAAGCAACCCTTTTGATTGACAGCTATGTGTAGAGATGTACTCATCTTTCAATTTGTCCATTCTGTAAATGTTACTGTGTCACAGTTAAATGGGGTTAAATGTGTTTATTTAACCACGAGTGATTGGTGTCGACTGTTGTGTATAGGCGTCCCTAATCAATTTCGGTGTGATCTTCATCAGGTCGTCGGTCCACCAGACTGCGTTTACCAACAGGCGATCTCTAAGGTCCTACTGTATTATACACCATACGTCCCACAAGGTGGACCGATGATTTGGTGAGAATCGTGGGAACCCACTGGACGCGAGCACCGCGGGACCGATCTATGTCGATAAATTAAGCGGTGAGACGAGTCGGGCATTCACCTGATGGTAAGTGATACGCGTGCCTGTAACAATGTGGTGGTAGTTAGGTTAGATACACTGCACCACATTGAACTAATCGTCTGTGATATAAAAAGTCAAGTTTCGTTACGATAGTTATTTGTCCAGCTTCTACGCCCTTCGAACCGGAACAGAGTAATGTTTGCACAGTACTGTTTGTCGGGTGCTATAGACGCTGCAGTGGTAGCTACCTAGAGGGTCTATAGCAATAGAGACACTACCACCAGTGATAGCTATAGGTCCTTCAAACCGGATCAGTGTAATATTTGCATAGTACTGTTTGTCGGGTGCTATAGGCGCTGCAGTGGTACCTACCTAGAGGGTCTATATCGACAGAGACTTATCACCAGTAGACGAACGATCGTCGAGCGGCGCGTGTGTGGCGCGCCTTATTCCACCGCCCGTCGGTTTTTGTTCGCGTTTTAACGTAATTTATCGTTTTTCTCATCCGCGGCCGGATTCCTTGCGTTTGTTTGGTCCCCACCTCACGTAGGTCAGTGCATTTGTTTCGTTTCGACTAACGTTTTGCTTCCCCCACCCCCTCTAGTTTCAGGTTGGTATTACCGGAAGTGTTTGACTTAGTGGTTTGCGTGACATTGAGTGTGAGTGGCTTTGTTTTTAAAAATCCAAAAGGAGAGATGCTTTAAGTCTCTTATATATTATATAAGTATCTACATATAATTATATTTGAGTACTGTTTTGTGTTTTGTATCTGCGGTTAACACTGTATATATCTGACGAAAGAATTAAGTTTCTCTTAAGAATCGTGGGTGTGAGGATACCCGCACAACACCTCACGGGACCCAAGCCAACATCATCTGCACGTGGTGCACCCTGCTGATCAACAAATGAGGCTCTGGCTGCCACCAACCCGCATTGGCCCAGCGTGGTGGGAAACGGCCAAAATCCGCTTATATGAATCCATACCCGATCGACGTGGCAATCTTTGGGGGAGGCCTATGTCCAGCAGTGGACGTCTATTGGCTGATGATGAAGAATCATGCTACGAAATAGAAACAATTGACAATACAATCAAACATACATACGTATAAAGAAACGTATCTTTTGTTATAGTTCTGTAGATTTATTATTTTCATAAAAAAAAATAATTCAGAAAAAAGTGAGTTTAAAAGTTGTATCATCATCAGTCCACTGCTGGGCATAACCCTCTCCCATAAAACATCATTTTAAATTTGTATGACCCTGCAAGTTTTTTCAATATGAGCCCATTGTGATGACTGGGTAGTGATACGTGTAGCTAGCGTGGCTAGCTGTGAAACCTGAACAGTTTGCAGTCTTCGACTACGAAACTTCCACACGAATACACCCCATGATAGTAGTAGGAAAAGCAAGAGTTAAGGGTAGTTTTAGTTTCATCGCGCTAATTTTGTTCATTGATTTTTATGTACTTTTTTACATTGCAGTTATTTACTAAGGTGAATGTTATCACGGCGTTCTGACGGAAGTCCAATGTTAATCTTATCAGGATCAGGAACTCTTGTTATAAGCCGGACAATTCTCACTGCTGGGCATAGGCTTCCCTCAAGGATCCTTATTGAGGGGGAATTGGACCTTAGCTCTACCACGCTGGCCCAGTGCGGGTTTATAGGAGGTCAGAGCTTCGTTTGTAATTTAACAGGGTGCACCGCGTGCAGGTGATGTTGGGCGGAACCCTTACACCCCTCAGGAACTCAATCAATGTTTAAATATGTTATGTGTGTTTAGTCCTGTAATCTAAAACTTTATTTAAAGCAGTCCAGCGAGGACTTGATCGATTGAACGTCGAGCTGTAATTCATGGCCACTGACCAGGCAAACATGCGACAAATTATTAATAAATACTATCATGTGAGTTTGTGATGCAACGCGCTGCTGAGGTTGATGGATGAGAGGGACATTCCTCTGAAACGGCGAGCGTTTCAGCTGCTGCCCGGACGGCGTTCCGTTGTGACGTATTGGGAATTTATCTGATGGTAAGCGATATTTTTGATGATAACAATGATACACTGGTTACACATCGCTTTATCATTCAAAGATCTGGTCTTTTTTATTTAATTCCATCAGACCCAGCGTCCTTGAAAATGGAATTTTTTCTACGAAGCGACCAGACCAGCGGGACGTTCATCTGATAGTAAGTAATACGCCATAACAACGGCACTAGTTAGTATATACACTGCACCAGTTAGTATATACACTGCACCACGTTGCTACATGCTCGTCGCCTAGACACAAAATGTTAAGTCTCATTACTACAGCAATTTCATTATCTACTGCCCTTCAAACCAGAACACGTTAATGTCTACATACTACTGTTTATCGACTGCAATAGACGCTGAGGTGGTACCTAGACGGTCTCCAGTATAAGAGGTCTACCACCAGCCAGCATGTTTCGAACTCATTTGCTTGCAAGGTTTTTTGAAGATCATAAAGCAAGTGTGACTTAAAATTATAATTTAAGTAACAATTTGAACCAGTAGTAATCATAATGAAATCTAGTTATTTTAAGTAGCAAGCTTAGTTTTAACTTAATTAGAAATAGAGTAAAATTTCTGTGATTCCGTTATGCTCGTGCTAATGCTAATGCGCCGGAAGTGGCATCACCATGACGCGACGTCGTAGGCGTGTCCAAGAATAATTCGTTCGCATTATGTGACCCGCAGACACTTTGACAGCTCCTGACGTGGAATGTGTTGCTTTCTATTATCTCCACGTCACCATCACATATATTATATGTTGTAAAGTAATTTTTACATTCGAATAAGTAATAAAAAGCATGAGATGTTCACCTGATGGTAAGTGATACACCAGCCCATAAAAACGTGGTGCTAGTTAAGATTGTATACACGCACCACATTATGCTCATTCCACTGAGATATAAGTTGTTCGTTATCCTAGCAGTTACTAGCAGCTACACCGCTCTTCAAACATTTGACGGCAGGAGTAGGAGGTAAGGTGTTACCTACCTTTTTTCAGATGTGAGGGAAATCTTCGAAAGATACTCTGCATCTGGAGAGAAGTGAGGGTTATGTGAGATTTTTACTTACTAAAACCCCTGGTCTGGATCAATGCATTCGGAGAGGCTCCGGGATCTCTTACAGACTGCACCGGTTGCCTCTCTACATTTTTTTTTATCATCATATCATTATACACCATCACTGAACCATATGCTGTACCCCAAAGGTTTGCTTGTTGAAAGATAAGGGCGCCCACTCTCAAGGCCCGTTAAACTCCTAGACTCTTGTAGTCGCCTACAACGACAGACAGGGCTTACCTTAGTCCTATTCTATTCTTATTGACCCGAGACTGCAGGGCTGAAGGTGGTACCTACCTGGATGGTGTCCGGCGACAGAGATCTACTACTAATGATATACACTGCACCATTGTACGCGTCGCTTTGAGGTACTCAAATCTTTTATAACTTCTTTCAAACCGGAACAATAATCATTGCACACTACTGTTCGCTTGCTCTGAAATAGGAGCTGCAGTGAAATGGTCTTAGAAGACAAAGATCTACTACTGAGCTGATTATAATGGGTAAATTTTCTGGAAAACGAATGACGGGGAGAAGGAAAAAGTCATGGTTGAATAGTATCAGGGAATGGACTGACGTATCTGGGGCGTCCGAATTGTTTCGCTGAACCAGCGATAGATGGAGTTGTACCACGCTGGTCGCCAGCCTTTACTAGTTGGAGAGGTACTTTAGGAAGAAGAAGAGAAGATAATTTTTTAGTAACCAAATGTATAACATAGACATAAACCGAGCGAAGACGAAGAGATAAAGAAAATTGTGTGTGCTGTTCAGCTCTGTTCTATTTCGTTCCTGTTCTGTTCTGAATTAGATATAAAGGAGAATTGCAATAATATTTATTAGAGCACCTATCTAAAATGGATGCGCTTGATCAATAGACGTACAGGATATACTGGGTAGGCTGTGCGGGTCAGACTTTTTGCACGAGCCAAGTAAACAGCGCCAGCGGGCTCCGTATACGCGCTCGCTAATAAGCAACGCTCCAATCCATCAACTTCCGGGGTTTTTCCCATCGCTCTAGAAGGTTCGACCGGAACGTGTTACGTTTAAGTGTTACGTTCTTCGTTCGGCGTGTTTTTATGTTCATAAATCACCATCACGCCATGGAGACAAACGTCTCAAGTTGCCATTGAGTAATTGGAAGCGCATTTCATCCAGAAGCAGTACTTACCAATCATAATAGAAAGCACACACAACACACTAAATCAGAAGTAACGCGCGCGAACAATGGCAAGTGGATGACGAGACGCGAGCTCGGAGATAAATCATCTCGCGTTGCCATGGCGACCCCGCCGATTGGGGGAGGACGGAATTAGAAATAAATTTCATTCGATATGCAGGGGTGTCCCACTGTTCTCCTCCCATTGGTGTGCTCCTCACATCAGGTGTGAAATATGGTGTCGGTTTTCGCTCGATGAGTTTTTTTCAGCCGAGTAAGCGGTGTGCGTAATTCGCAATTGCGCATTTCGCGGTGAAATTCCTCCTTCGATTTCCGTCATGGTTATTTTAACCCTCGACCAAAAAGTTGCACAGTTGAATAATCTCGAACTTTCTATTGTTATTAATTTTCTTTTTTGGTTTAAATTAGTCTAAAACGGAAGCGTTCTTTCGTGAACAATAAAAGACTATTTACTCTGCTTAATTTATATGTAAGTAGTTAAAGCTATGGTAAGTCTAAGTAAACGTAAAACTGGAGTCTGTCATGTGTTTGACGAGCAGGTTGTTAAGTTACCTGCCATACGAACGGCGCAGTAATATCGATGTTTCAATAACGTCAGATTCATCGGTGTTGTTTTAAAATAACATCAACATTGAACCGGAAACGCAATCGTTAAAAACGGAAATGAATACTTGTACCTAATCCAATCATTTATATAATACACAAGTGGTTTAAGGGAAATATTGAAAATAATCTTTCAATATATCACTTTTGTTATCTGATGAAGCGACGAGAATAACAAAACGTGTACCTGATGGTAAGTGATACGGATGCCCATGAAAACGTGGTGGTAATTAAAATGATACACAGCGCCACATTCTCGTTTCTTTAGTACCTTCGCTACCCTTCCCTACAACGCCCTTCAAACCAGAACACAGTAATGTTTGCAGCTTCGAAGTAAAAATATTCTTTGCAGTGATATATACCTAGTAAGTTTTCGGAAATTGGCACTTACCACCAGTAATCACTAATAAGTAATGGTTCTCCCCCATATGAACCCTTACAAACGACAGCCCCTACCTAGTGCTCAGCAGTACTGGAGCCCACGCAGACTGTAGACCGATCAATGTGGAGATCTTTGGGAGAGGCCTACGTCCAGCAGTGGACGTCTATCGGCTGATGATGATGACCTTACGGTTTTTAATCATAAGCCTCAGGCAGTCTTACAATGAGAGAATCAAGCTCGTATTTCCACCACCCTATCTGAGAGTTGGAGAAATAAACAAAAGAGTAGAACAGAAATCTAAGGATTGTAATATCCTCAGCATCGTGAACCACCAGCATATTTTGTGTTAATAAAAAGCTTTGAATGCCTAGGTTTTTCTTTCAGTCTGTCCTGTCATCTGAAGTTCTCATCACATCTGTTGACTTCTTGGCAACAGTTATAGCTTTGTGAACAGAAATATTGACTGAATAAATGATGAATCATCACCGCAAGTGACTTTGCATTCAGACGGCGCTCAGAACAAAACTTGGAGAGATCTTAACTCTGTTAAAGATTTTTCGCCGCTGAAGATGTGAACGAATCAAAATTTCAAATTGCTTCCCAATAAGCAACTCCTCCCTAATATTGGAACTGCGAGTCAATTTGTAAAAATAACAGCAGCTGTTAGCGGAAGATGTTGAAACTCGAGATTCTGTTTTGAATTTGTATCCCCCCCCACATCCGGTGGCGTTCAACTTTCCAGCCTCGAACTTAAATTTTGTGGGTAAAAAAAAAATTATGTTTAGAATAATCTTATAAATTTGCTTTTTTTTATTCAATTACGCGAGAAGAGCGGGACGTTCACCTGATGGTAAGTGATACTCTCGCCCATAACAACTTGGCGCCACATTGAGCTAATCGCCTGTGACATAAGACATTGAGTCGTTACCCCAGTAATTACACTACTTACAACTCCTTTACATCTGTAAACTTTTAAGATGTTTATATTTACTACTTAAAAGTCTTTGACTTCATTCAACAGTCAATTTACGTCCCCACGCTGGGGCACAGGCCTACCCTCAACATGAGGGCGATGGGCCACAGTCACCACGCGGGCCCAATCCGGATTGGTGACTCCACACGCACCTTACAATAAATTCTAATTCATGTGCAGGTTTCCTCGCGGTGTTTACCTTCACCGTTTGTATTTCGTTGTTACTAAAGTTCACAAATGTACATAACTTAAATATTAAAGTCATCGGTACACGCCGAGATTCGAACCCGCGACCTTCGGAATGAAGGCCAGACGCTGTAGCCATTAGGCCAGCGAGCTGCCGCTCTGACTTCATACAAGTACATATTAAAGTATATATGTATAGATTATATTACACGTGCATAAATATATATAGCTGCTCCACGCCCGCTGTGCCGTAACACCCCCACAACTGCCTTTTGGGGGAATAGTTTTGAAAAATCCATTTGTAGCTGACCTCTGAATGGTAGAAGCAATATCTTTACCAAATTTTGAGTGTTTACGTCTAATAGTTATAATGTAGCAGTAGTCATAGTTATCATGCAGTTAGCTAATTATGTAAAAGGTTCAGCTTAGCTTAAATAACTTCGTATAC
Organism: Ornithoptera alexandrae; assembly: GCA_029030555.1. Classification (NCBI taxonomy): domain Eukaryota; kingdom Metazoa; phylum Arthropoda; class Insecta; order Lepidoptera; family Papilionidae; genus Ornithoptera; species Ornithoptera alexandrae. Next base: position 12,213,507 of record JARDVY010000030.1, on the reverse strand, counting down.
CAGTTCCATAACATAATATATACATAGTATAAGTAATGTTAGTTACATACATAAAAAAAAATTAAGGATAGTTTCGCGGACCATAAGCAATATTAATGTTCTAACGCCGTGTCACATTAAAATCATATGGTTTAAAATATAGGGTGGTGACCTTGACCGGTCGCCGTTCGCGGAGCCCTGGTCACCTTGATGGCTGGCGAAGGTCGGACGACTCGTTTACCTAATGTCGTAGGCAGCGTCTAGATTTGATTAAATTTTTATGTCTCTTTATCTGACTCATAGCGAACAAGTATAACTATTAACGACTTACAGCATCTTAGAAATGGTCAAAATGTATACCAATGTATAATCCCGACAAACAGTCGTGTGTAAACATTACAGTGTTCCGGTTTGAAGGGCGCTGTAGGTTATGAAATTACTGGGGTTAAGGGTCTCAACATTTTATGTTTGAAGGCGACTGGCAATATGTGTTGCAATGTGTAACATCTTAGGTAGCGCCACAATGTTATGGGCAGGCGTATCACTTAACATCAAGTGAATGTCCCGCTCGTCTCGTCACTTCGTTGAATAAAAAAAATATTATTTATACAAAATAACCAGTGAAAAATTTATATGTTTTCATCATGCTTGCTATTAGTATCGCCATCGTTTGATTTATCGATGTTTTATAGATTTCTACAAAAGCTTTCAAAGTGAAATACACTAAACGGTTACGAAAGCTCTAAAACATAAATCTAACATCAGGATTATATATAGTATAAATATTTTATACCATCAAAAAGTATTTCTTTTCTTTTTACTATATATTAAAAGCTACTATCATTCTGCTACTGTAAGATAACAGAGAGTTAAGCTAGCTCGTACCGCTTCTTATGTATCAGCTGCCAAACAGTAGTGTGCAAACATTACCTTGTTCCGGTGAGAAGGGTGCTGTAGCTAGTGTAATTACTGAGGTAACGAGACCTAAGATTTCTATCTCAAACAACCAGTAACATATCACCTGATGGTTAATGGCGAGAGCATCATTAACCGTGAGGTGAGGTCCCGCTGATTACGTCGCTTCGTAGTAGCAACGCCTGAGAGAAGAGGCAACTAACTGTCTTAAAACTTATTTATCGCTAACTTTACATATCTATAATGCTATTATTGCTACGTACCAACTGTAATAAGGTAATAAACATTTCAAAGGACATGCCAGTTCATGTCTCCGTTAAATGAAGCGGTAACGTGGTAGGGTCAGAAAGAATGGCACACGCGCGGTCAAACGGCGTTTAATAATAACCGAAGAGTCACAATAGAGGTCGCGTGATATAAATCCATTCGCAAATGTTTACAGCTCCCTCCGAATGTGGCTAGGTCCGCAGCGCTGACTCCGTGCATCGGACGCGAACTAACGTTATCAAAGGGGACAATGAATGGGTCGCCGTCGCGACACCCCCGTCGACAGGCGCACGGTGTTGATGTGCTCCTACGGGCGACGGCCGGTTCGCCCCTCGGATCTGCATGTCTGTTCGTCTGTTTGTTGCTAGTTATCGACTCAATACAACAAAGGGAAAAGACATACGACTATGTACAGATTTCTAGATAATATATGCTATATTCTTAACTTTATCTCAAATACATTGTCAAGGAGTAGGTAAACACCAGACACAAATGTTAAATATGGAGATACTATATTACTACACTACTAACATGGCGATTGTACTTATTACACTTCGCGCGCAGTACTATTTTTCATAATTTTTTACTTTACTTATTAAGTTTAACATATTAGCGTGAATGGGGTTGGTCACCTTTTGTGAAACCGTTATAGTGCAGAAGGAGGCTGGCGAGCGGATTCGAAAAAGGACTGAAGTCATTCGGACACGAAGACGGCGGGGCTATGGGATAGTAAGAGTTGGACTAGGGTGTGTGTTCCTTGTCTGTCGTACAAGGTAACTAAAGGGTTCTTGAGTTCGCAAGCCTTGACAGCATGGGTCAAAGCTCGCAAAAATGCAAGGTTGTCTTGTATTTGCCGTAGCACAACGTGGGTGCTAAGGAGGGCATTGCAGGGTAGAGTGCAAGGGGTCACAGGTGCGTTACGTAGGAGATCCCGAAGTCTCTTCTAATGCACTAAAGGAGACCACTGAAGCGGTTTTAGTGGGCAGAAATCCCACATAAACTTATCTTCTCCCCAGAAGTAGAGTATCTTTCAAGAAAAGTATAACACATTGAGTCGGTCATATTATACTAGTGATATGGTCCATTTCCCAATGCGTCGCAGCCAGTATTTTTTCGCTGTCCAAAGTGTCTTTTACCTTCAACTTAAGTTTGTGTCTATCTCGTACAAACTTTCAGTAACGGAGAGACTATTTAAGAAGTTTTATATTATTATACATTTAATAATAATATAAAATAAATGTATACTGATTGTGAGACGAAAGAGGAACGAAACAAAATCACCCCGAAATGTAGCAAATTTATTTTGTCACCCACGAAACAGGAGGGCGAGGGATTCCCCGTAAACGCAATAAGGATCAGCGCCCATCCAGCCGGCATCCGACGGGCCCGAGCACTTGGCTCGCCAGCGGAATCCTCCGCGAGGACTTTGTGAAATCTTAATTTAATTTGGGTGCAAAATAAAGGGAGCGCTAAACGGGAAGAATTTACAAGCAGAGTGGAATAACTCTCGGCGAGACAAACGCTGAGGGTCCTCTCTGGCCTGGTGAGGGATTGTCTTTTTGTTTTAATTCCGTCCACGCCGCCCAACAAATACATGCGCGAAAATCACGTGTTTTAATATGGGCTACGGGGTTTTGTGTACGACGAGTAATGTGACTAGCTGGATGGTGGTACAGCTATTTCAAACTCATCTATCTGCCTAGCTGCCACCGTTGTTAATCTGCAGGGATAACAGTTCCGGCTGTCTAAAATATGAAAGCCATTTTACTAATTTTAGTGACATTATCACCTGACTTTATTAGTAATTGTGATTCAGGATCATTTATGATAAATAAAAGACTTTATCATCAGTCGAAATTTCAAGTATTGTGGTATTAGAATATGACAGTGTTATTAGTATGTCGTATAATTAAGCCAACTCGAAAGCTCTTAAGCGTATCGATCATATCAATCAGAGCTACCAATCAAAATTAACAGGTTATCATCAAGAAGAAATAACTCTTCTTTAATCATTTCCTTTATTATATCTAGAATGTCTCAAGAATGTATAGGCATGTCAAAAGGAGACCACCTGAATACAATAAGGCAGGCTGGGGGCAACAGAACACTCAGCCCCAACATACCCGGCAAACGGCGGAGGAGAAGACCGAAGGATATGATGAGTTGCGATCTCAAGGAAAGCGATGTTCCAAATAAAGCGAAGTGGAGTGAAAGAAGTAAGAAAGCAGACCATGTTATAAGACGGGACAAATGCTAAGAAGAAGAAGAAGAAGTTATACTATAGAATATTTGGTTAAATTCATCAAAGGAGTCACATTTATTTTGTTTTAACTTACCTCAGAAATCGGAGGCTTATTTGAAAATGATCGTCTCCACTATTATCATGTGGACTCCAATGAATGAGGTCATTAATTAAATTAATGGCATTAACAACGAATTTGGCAATACTATCGCATTCAATGCAACTAATGATTGCGCTATAAATCTCGCGTGATGATTAGATAGAGGCGATGGAGTCACGCGAGTCATCGTTCAAATGTGCATCCATTAATCGCATCTGATTGATAAGAGGTACACGCGGCGGCAGGTCAATGAAATAATAAATAGAGTAACGGACCCCGCGCCGATGGCTGGTCCCAGCTTAAAAGGTCCGACGGAGCATGTCTAAGTTCCCGACGTTTCACCATCGCCTCATAATAGATAGCTATTGACGTTTGACAGTCGCCCTTGGCTGACGCGACGGCGTATGTCCTGAACATCCGCCGTCCCACATTGCACCAGTCCCCATGGCACAAGTCACAGTTTTGATTGAAGAGTAATGACTGTTATGATGTGTGATGTGTTCACTCTTCCGACCACTCTGGTTATGGATAGTTGCAGATCGTGCACCTCTGAAAGCCCGAGAACAGCGTCAGTATTATACAAGCACATGTTTTCCTTATTATGGGTCACAAGTTCACTTTCTTGTGTAATCCTGTTGGTCCTTGCTTTAGTTTGACAAGTTTAATATTTAGCTGTTTAGAAATATGTAGATATTGCTAAAAGTATTTTATCATCAGTCGATAAACATCAACTGCTGGATGTATGCCTCTCTTAAAGAAATCCAAATCGATCGGTCCCGCTTTTTCCGCATCCAGCGGCTTCCTGCGACTCTCACGAGATCGTCGGTCCACCTTGTGAGAGGCTTCCCAACACTACGTGTACCGGTACGCGGGCGCTACTCGAGGAACTTACTGCCCCATCGGCCGTCGGTCCTTCGAGCAATGTGCCCTGCCCACCGCCACTTAGTCTAGCAATCTTTTGAGCTATGTCGGCGACCTTAGTTCTTCTGCGGATCTCCACATTTCAGATTCGATCACGCTAAAAATATTAATACCAAATCTTGTGAATATACAGGAGAGGCCGCGAACCCTGAGCACATAATGTTCTCCTCCAGCCCAATCCCCCCGCGAGCAAGTTAAATGCAAGGGTTTTAGCGCTCGACGAGTTTTCAATCAATCATCGCTATCAATTTCTTTCATGTCTTACTCATGCTCGGAGGGACCGCCTAAGTGAGGGGGATCGCTTTACATAGACCACACAGATAGTCAATATTGCTCCCGTATTTGGACTAACAATGTGTTTACTTTGTCTCATTTATAAGGTTTCTTTGTTTATAATTCTTCTAGACATCAAATTTTATTAAGTCCTCTTTTGCAGACAATGATGAAAATTGTTTTAAAAGTATTTCACGAAAAATGTATCTTTTACTAGATTTTATTTACACTACGAAGCGAGGAGACGCGTAGGGCTTTCACCAGACGGTAAGTGTTACGCCGTTTCATAACAACATGATGCTAGTTAGAGTGATATACACTACAGCACATTGAGCTCGTAGCCGTGAGACATGAGATGTCTCGTTACCCCAATGATTTCACTAGCTACAACACCTTAGGAACTGGAATGGACTCTAAAGTTCAGCAACAGAGATCTACCACCAGTGAATAGAGTTTAACAGTGTGTACGGTTGGGGGTGGAACGCGAATATTTGAAGACATCACGGTTTGGTTTAACATCGTGCCGAGTTATGTTGGAGCGTGTCTCGGTCGCGAGATGCACACGTGACGTCACGGGGCCCACGTCCACACAATCAGAATGGGAATGGTCGCGCGGCTCCGGGCCCCCCACGTTTTATAAGCGGGCGTTAGCGAGGCGGCGCACGTACGGCGTATTAGCGTACAGCGGGCGGCGCAGCACGTGCAGCGCGCGGCGCGCCGGCGGGCGGGCGGCCGGCCGGGCCTGCGCCGACTGCGAGCTTTTTGTTGCGAACATTTATGCGGTTTGGAAACTGTCCGGGGAGGAGTATATGCAGCGGTCGACGGTGGTGCTACTGGCTGAAATGACAATGACCACTTACATCATCAGCGTCATTCCTCATCGCAAACCATACCCACCACAGTAGACACATACATGGGAGTATATAGGTGTGCGTAAATATTTATATATATTATATTAACATCTCATTCCTCTAGTTGGGTGTGAGTTAAAAGTAGAATAATAAATGTAAATATATATTATACAATATAAAGGATTTTATAAAAAAATGTGCCACATTAAATACACCTCGATTTGAGAACCCCTTCCTTATCGTCGGTTAATGGAATACTCTATTATCTAGAAATACTTGTACATCTATTGTGACGCCTCCAGCCGCATAACGCATTGTCTCCTTGTGTGGCGGAAACGGATGCGGGGCGGCTTTTATCGGCTGCAGTTGTTTTAGGCGCGGCGGTAAGTGACAAGCGGCGAATCAACGACGACGACAAGTGATTGCCGTGACAAATTGTCAACGTGTCACCGCCTCGTTAAAACTGGTTTCTCATAAACCGGTCCTGTGGGTACTCGTACAAATGGTACAGCTACGAGTACAATAATCGATTTCGGAATGATTTTATATTACAAAGAGATGTAAGGAAAGAAGAAGCTTTAGGTCGGCCAGGGTTCAGCAGTGGACAATTACAGGGTACAGTAATGGTATGAATATTTCTAAAATTAAACTATAGCAATGGAGATTTAGGACTGAAAATAATTATTCTTTGAATCATGAAAAATTGTTATATAAAATGAGTTACACCCCCATAAGTCATCTGTCAAAGCTTTGATTTCAACTTCCTGAATATCATATAGTAACCGTATATCAATAATTCTAAAGGCTTTCATTTCTTTGACTCCAACCGCCTCTGGTGTATGTTCTGTCAGAAAACAACGAAACAATCGACGTCGGCACATCATCCTAACTCGAACGGCAAACATACGGAAGCAGCCGGATCATTCGTTATTCCAAGTCTGTAGAGCCACCCCGTTACGCCGTCTGCAGCTCCAGGTTGTGAACTATATCAGACAAGTTAGAATTAAGTAATTGCGTTAGGGGGGAGCGGGAGGAGTCAACAGGCAGCCCGCAAGCGGCACGCATCACATATGCGCAGATTATTTTAAACGCGCGTCAAGCTTGTGCCGCCTCTGGCGCTCGCAACTTCCTAATTAAGTTCCACAACTCTTAAGTTAACATTGAGACATGCTGACGAACGGCGACTGTAATGTTTTATTGTTACGTTTGTTTTACCGGATGTGACGCGCCGCGGATTGCATCAAGTTGAATGATACTCAAACGGAATTTAAACTTAGTCCTGTCGTTCTTATATGATTCGCTTGAGTGGTAGATCTTTGTGTATTGATCTAGTATTACATAAAATGCTGGCGGATTGAGTGAGAGTACTAGAAGAAGCCTAGCCTTTCTTCGGAATGTAGATATGTAGTGTATAGTTGTATTAGTAAGATCTGAACGAGATTTTAGATTCCACATTAGGTTTCAATAGTTACAAATCTTTTTCACTCTGTATTGTACTGTAATTTTCTTTATGTATGCATCATTGAGATGGAGATTTTTGTGGGAGATTTATGTCCAGCAATAGATGTCTGTCAGCTGAAGGTCAAGCATCATAGTGTTTCAGCCGAAAATCCGTCAATCAAAAGAAGTAACACTGTTCGCAACACCACAAGCGAAACAACCATCAGACACTAAATTCTGTTTTCCATTCAGTGTTGATTTGCTAAGGCACCCTGTTACACGTTGACTCGTATATATATTATCTATGCTATTGCACTTCAACAGACTTCTATTTCGTAAAATAACGGAAAAGATTAAAAGTTTGTGGAACAATCACATATCACCAAAATATCTACTGAAAGAAAATGTGCGCGTCTCGTAGAGAACCTTTTCCCTGAATTCTAGTAAACTTTGATTGGTTAATTGAAATGATTGGCACATACATCTACAATTTCTATCTATGAATTATAGTAGTATGGTGCTCAAACATTCAGCACGCGCGTAATCCACTCGTGGGCCGCCACAACCTGCCACTGCCTCCGACTGCCACTCATAAATATCCCGCGCCGGCGCTGCGGTTGACTGTAGGTTGCTCATGATTTCCCCAGCGACTTCCCTCGTCTTCGGATCTTCGGCCTTGATTTCGCGTGTTATGCAATTGGCACAGTTTCTACTAATGTTACTTTGCACAGCTGCTCATCCTCTGTCCAAAAATGTAGCTAACATGAGGCCTATATTTTTTAAGACATACGACCAACAAAATATGTTACGTTTTGTATATATTATATTTTGTATAAACATACTAAATATACTACATAATATAATTTAATTAAAAATACTGCTAGTAAATAAAAAAAAATACATACACTAATGTATGATCCTGGCATTAATATCCGGAGCCTTGTGTATTAAGGAGGAGTCCAAGCCATAGAAGGCGAAAGATTCAATCTTTTTGAAGTGAAACCAAAGCGGCGTCCGAATTGTTCCGCCGAACCAGAGACAGAAAGGACTGTACCACGCTAATCGACTACCTTCACTAGTTGGTGAAGCACTATAAGAAGATAGAGCTGAAACCTACCACTGACCAATTACGAGATGGCAGACGTCGCATCTTTCCGAAGGCTGTTCAAACATTCTTAAAGCTGTAGTAAGTAAGCAGCCGGATACAGTTTTTTTTATTGAGAAAATGAGCTAATAAATCACGTGATTGAAAGTGGTCACTGTCACTTTCGCTTATTCACCTTATTCGCCGGCCTAATGGTTACAGCGTGCGGCCTTCATCCCGAAGGTCGCGGGTTCGGATCTCGGCATGTACCACCTATGACTAATATTTAAGTTATGTACATTTGTGAACTTTGGTAACAGCAGCGAAATACAAACGGTGAAGGAAAACATCGCGAGGATACCAGCACATGAATTAGAATTTATTCTGAGGTGTGTGTGAAGTCACCAATCCGCATTGGGCCCGCGTGGTGACTGTGGCCCATCGCCCTCATGTTAAGGGTAAGCCTATACCCCAACAGCGGGGATGAAAAAAAGAACTGTCACCTTTGGACAGTTACAACAAATTATAGTCCCAATGATATTATCGCTCTTTACATATACAGTATAGAGCTTTTATAAGAAATTATTTAAGTATATAGCAAAGTTTTATTTTGTATTAGAAAATATTCTAATAGATGTTCCGTATGGAAATAAAACAAGTGCGAGTAAAGTTGTTTTTTTTCATGTAGCAAGCGGTGAGTGAGCTCTTTCAGGCCATTAATTATTTATGACAAAACGCCCAGGAACCGTTCCTATCACAACAGCTTTATTGATTTTGCGACTTACGGACTGACTTATTGCATGATGCGATGCCCTGGATATTGAATAAACACTAACAGCTCGCGTAGATCAGGTTACGTTGTGGCTTTTATATTTCTTCTTTATCCTACAAATTGATTTGTCGTGCATACGCTAAAGAACGAAACTCATTGACAACGTCGTAGAATTAACCCAAGTAACAAACCTGTCTACAAGTATAGCTTGGATAATTACTTAAATGATACAGTTCAAATTTTTTGTGCTTTAAAAACCATTGTAAGTATAGTCACAAGGAATGACCAACAAAGATTCTTCTCGACGGAGAATGAATTATAACTAGTCGTCATCATCTTAAACAGCCTTTGTTTATCCACTGCTAGGTATAGGCCTTCCCCAATGTCTTCCACCAAACGCAAATCTCAGCTGCTCGCATCCACCCTCTTCCGACGGCTCTGATGATGTCGTCGGTTCATCTGGAGGGAGGGCGTCCTACGCTTCTGCGCTCTGTACGCTGCCTCTCCTCCAAGACTTCCCATAACGAGTAAATAAAATTAAATACTTTTGAGTTTGCGTTTGAAAACTTTACAAATTGATATGTTTCTGTCAAATACATATATTCACTTCCGGTTGATTTTTGTAACTAATATTCACAAATACGCCTGATATATTCACAGTTTTTTAATAGCTTTTCACACGAACCACCCAAACGCTCTAAAATTATTCAGGACACGTCTTGGGTGTTTTCGTTTCTCAACCCTTGTTTCAAAATAAAAGATTGAAGAAGTAAAAAAAATAACAGTGGCTCTAAACACTAAACCTATTTAAAATGAACTCCAAGATTTACAGAAAGCTGAAACGAAATGAAAACAAGCCACTCCAGCGCGACTTTAATCTTTAACGGCGCTAAGAATTTCCGACTTAATACGCTGAAGGAAACCCGCAGACGTCCTTGCACTCGAGTCCGGCCCTCGAGAGAGCCTTGCAGACTGAAACCCTGGTTGCAAGAAAAAAAGCCTTATTTTCGTTCGGAACTTTGAATTGCCGCCGGAAGTGAGAATTGCGTTTTTTTCCAGCGCGGAGTGGACTTAGCAGACGCTTCTATCGGCCTAGACAGGCCTGGTTAGCATAATACACACATTTGTATGAACCTTATTACGGCGCGCATGGACCTGAGATCGTTTCCAGAGTTCCGATGTAAGCTGAAATAGTTTTTTTTTTCTCCCCGCTGTGAAGTGGAGTCGATAAGGAGTAGTTCAGAGATTATACGATAATATCCAAACTTGTTCAATGTACTTCTATGTGATGATTTTATTCTGTTAACGTTTACTCGTATGTCACTTCAAGCAGTTTAATTTCAAGTACAAACAAAAACTGTATCTTTGTATTAGTCATTACTTACGAATCAATTAATCCATTTTGGCTCCACATCATCATCAGCACATGGACATAGGCCTCCCCCAAAGATCTCCACAGAATTTATTGTGGAAAATTGGACCTAAGCCCACCACGTTCGCCCAGTGCGGGTTGGTGGGCGGTCAGATCCTCGATTGTTATTCAGCAGGGTGCACCGCATGCAGGTGAGGTTGATTTGGGCTCATTAAGGTGTTGAGCGGAACCCCTTCGGCGGATCCACATAAGCCACTCATTAACTTGAATTCCAAGTAAGTTTTTAATAAAGTATCTTCAACGATTATACAATTAGACGCTAAATAAAAATTTCTCGTCATCAGCCGATAGACGTCCACTGCTGGACATAGGCCTCCCTCAAAGATCGCCACATCGATCCGTCTTGCGATGGTCGCTTACAGCGGTAGCCAGCGTCCTTCAGTTATTTGTAAGGGTTAAATGGCGAGATTCGGGCTATTTATCACCACGTGGGTTGGAGGAAACCAGGGCCTCGTTTGTTGATCAGCAGGATGCTCCACGAGCAGACGGGGTTGGCTTGGATCCCGTGAGTCGTTGCGCAAAGCCTCTTACACCCGGAAACTTACTAGTATAATGCTTCAGATTGCGCTAACCGTGTTGTGATGTACGAAGGTACTTCTTACTTCGTCAGTGACTAGATTTTAACGTGACCTTGATGAAGTTTGCAACCTTTGATTTAATCTAATTTTTTATTTCACCTATTCTATGTAAAATAACGATGTCGGCGATATTGTAAGACTTGCTCCTTTAAAATATTCATGCCCTCTTATGTTCAAAACCGAGATCTGTACCACAGAACACTTGTATGTAGTAAGTGGAACCACAGTATTATCAACGTGTCTAGTAGAGAATGTCCTACTCGTTTGTAAGAGCTGATTGTTAACGATTTACGGCATAGACAGCGGATACACACACGTGCATACACTCCTAAAATTCCCCTTTTTGGGGTAGTGGGTTAAACCTGAGTGTTTAATGTACCCAAACACCTGGTACAGAAGTTGCGTAAAAGCCTGATGTGGCGCGTTAAAAGTAGCGTGACCGCGAAACAAACAATGCAGGCCGCGATCAGCGGAACTCGCTGCGAGTTGTCGTCGGGCGGAAGCGGTCGGTGTTTATTAAAGTTGGTGATTTATGGAAGTTCATTGTTTTTGCGGATTCCTAACAGCCGCCTCCCCCCCCACCACTCCGTCTCTCCCTGCCGCCCCCTTTAGCGCTCAGCGGTTGCCTTCGGCTACAGTTTTTACTCAGGCTTTTCTTTACACGGCGGAATTGGATACGAGTTTATTTAGCATTCGTAACCTGCGCGACGATACTGTGTACTACAACGCTTTAAGTTTAGATAAATAGACGATTTAACTTAAGTTATGTAAAATTTTATTAAGTTTGTTTCACATAAAATTATCAAAGATACGAAAGGGAAAGCTTTTACGAAACATTAATTGTCAAGTATGTGGATATAAATAGTTTTAGTTGTTGCAGTGTAAATATCAATGTTCCTCGTGAATATAAATTTAAAAAGAAATTCTGTATGCGAGAGGAATCGCGTCGGACTAGTGACGCAGACGTGTTAGTATCGTGTATATCGATATAATATGATATACTAAATATCGACTTTACACAAAATATATTGATAAATAAATTGAGTGCTACCGTCGAGTAGTAGCTAACTACTTGCTTTATAACACACAGATCCTTCTTTAGATTCGGGGCAATATGTGGCAGAGAATAGTTACAGGGGTGGTTTTTTTCGAACCTGCCTATTCAGCTACTACCCACGATTATAGGTCTCTGTTGTCATAAACTATATACTTAGATGCCGCAGCTTCAATATCCGTCGATAAACAGTAGTGTGCAAACATTACTGTTTCCGTTTTGAAAAATACTGCAGCTAGCGAAATTACTGGAGTAACGAGACTTAACATCTTAAGGTGTGTGTCGCGAGCTTAATATGATGCTATCTATGTCTATCACCTTATCTAAAGCCACGTTGTTATGCGCAGACGTGTTACTTACTGTCATGTGAACATCTCGCTCATCTCCTTGCTCTGTGCACACATTTTACATTGTAAATCTGCCGTTATAACAGCATCGCTGTGTTTCGGCTGTTCACACACGGGAGCGTGAACAATTGAGACAATGGGCTTCATAATCTACGACCACATTGACATTTAACACCTATTATGGATAAAAATAGGATGGTACATAAAGATCATCATCTTGAAACAGTAGTGTTGGTTATTTTATTATTTGGGATGTCGACAAGAGGTTGTCGCGGCTCTAGTGCAAGTATACGAAGACGATGAAGAGGCACGGATATAATGTAGTGCTTTCAAACATTGAAGCAAAGTTTGCCTACAGAGCGGCAGACAAATGACAACGGGCCCGAGGCGGGGGACTGCGATATTAGAAGCCTTTAAGATGGGAAAAATGGCAACTTTTGCTCGCGGTCGGTACTTGGAGGAAGTTGCGAGGGGGCAGCGGATGCTGGAGGGATTTTATAAAGACGACCCGCGACGCAAAGTTGCAGTAGCCGTCGATAACCACCATTCAACTATATTGTGTTAAGGACACCAATTATAGATAAATGTAGATTATAGAGAGAAGACTCTTAGATGTCTACGTTTCAGTTAACGTAGCCTATACTCGTAGATGGATTTCTGATTAAAGGTCTCATCCTAAGTTCTTCTAAACGACCATGTTTAATATTCTTCAGTAATTTTAGGAACGTCTGGTGTTCTTAAAAATTTTAATAATTTTAAGAAAACCTTTTAGAACACTCACATACACATATAATGCTGCTCCCGTCCTTCTCTTCTAAGGAGTAAACCAATGGTCTGACGCAGGTAGTGGGAAAAAACTAGTTGCGGGCAGTGCTGGTTGGGATTGATCCGTGTGACACCTTGAGAGGATGATGATGAAATCGATAAAAGTGCTGATCATATTTTCTTAATTTTGTATGTACTAACTTTGATACTTTTTTCAAAAAAAAGAAAACCTCTTTGAAACAGTTACATTAACATAAAAATTGTCATGAACTCTTGTTTTGATTTGTGTAACTACCGTTGAAGTGTTGTAAGGGTTCCCGCACAACAACTCACGAGATCCATGCTAACTTCGCCTCTTCGTAGTATACCCTGCTAATCAACAAACGAGGCTCTGGCTCCCACTAACCCACATTGGGCCTGTGTAGTAGAAAATAGCCCAATCCCTCCATATGAATTGCTAGCTGATCCATGTGGGAATCTTTGAGAGAGGCCTATCCAGTCCAGGAGTCTATTAGCTGGAGATAAGTACCATCACGATCCTTCTATGAAATGATGTATGTATTGAAATATTTGGCGAATATCATTGGAAATATCAAGGCTAAATTAGGAAGAGTGAAAGGACTTGGAAAAACTAGATAGATAATTAGGCAGATGAACTAGCACAGTTGCCGCTTCATCTCAAAACTTACACCGCATCCGATACAAAGATGGCAGTGATGTTTCACGCGAGGCTCCGTGAGAAAGAATCGCCGACGACATTTGGTGCGCGAACACTCCAAATCCGCGACTTGCACCACTCGGAACTGACTAGGAATTGGATTTATGGATATGGCGAATGTTTCTTCTTAAAAAATGTGATGTCTGACACCAGACTGAAAACGAGGATGTTATGGGTTAAAAAAAGGAGTGTCCATGTGTCTGACTGTGAGATCATAGCTACAAAAAGTTGAACTAATATTTGGTTTAGGATTTTCCTTAACGAAAACTAGATCAAGGCCGCTAAAATTGTTTTAGCAGGTAGGGAGAATTTCGCAAAGACTGAATCTTTATTACCATAATTATGATTATTCAATGGTAGTAAAGAGTCTGCCGTTTTAACTGGTATATCAGTATTAGTGATCAAACACGGAATCTTATAAAGGATACAAGCAGTTCCCTCACAAGCAATGAAAGCAAAGAAGAGTACAAGGCACGCCGGGGAGCGGGCAAACACAAGCCTGCACTGTAAATGTTTGTCGACCATGCTGCAAGTAGAGGCATGTCGGCCGCCTCTCACACCGTAACGAGCACATCTAACGTTGCATTAATTTTATTAAACTCCCGTTTTCTTTAGACCTAGTTTCAATTCGATGATCATGTTTGGAATTAGAGGATCTGAAACCGACCATACAATAATTATAAACATGTGTTTTAACTTGAACATTATTTATGGATATTAAGTGTTAGTGATAGCTTTACAGAAATCATATATAGTAACATTTCTGTCTAAGTAACTGTGTATACTGTTATAGAATAAAAGATATGCTGTGAACTGGAGTGTTCCAATTTTAAGATAAGTTTAAGTTGAACTTAATATCATGTGTATTCGTGTCGAGCCAAACGATATGGAAAAGTTTATTTTTGTATGAACTAGAATAAATTAAATAACAATTTTATTTTCTATTCAAATCAAATGAAAATAAATTCATCAGAACACTAGGGTATGTAATAAAATATGTGGTATTTGAAATGAAAATTGGTATTTCTACCAGTTGAATAAAAATATTGATATAAAAAAAATATATACTTTTGCGTATTTACACATTGCATATTACTCTAGGGATAAGTCAATGAACCTCTGGATATCTTCTACATATATAGATATAGATGGGTAGTCATAACAATTTATGATAATTTTATATGATCGATTATTTTTACAGAAATGCAGTACGGTGTAACAGGGGGTCTGAAACGAAACGCCATAAAATAGATCCCGGCTGAAGTGGCCCGTAATAATGGGAGGCCGGCCGGAGCAAAAATGTATGCTCGCATCAACAGTGTTTGTGTTTGATGGCGGAGTGATGAGATAGCTGAAGTGCTTCGAGGTTTCGAGATAACGATCGCAGCCTCTTCATATTCCATTAGGAGTCGGATTAAATGCTTTCATACCTTTGTTTTAGCCGCCGTTTTATTACATCTGTTTTTTCAACAATAACCTAACATTCGACCCCAATTTTACACGACTTTATGTAGATAATCGGCCGATAAGAATATGTTATGAGAACACAGATGAAGGGATAAGCTCTGTTACTGAAACATTTTACAAGGAAAAAGTCGATGATACCTACATGAGGTGATAGCGGATATAAGTGAACCAATCGCGCAGACTGGTGGTGGAATCAAGCGAAACGAAAATGACGACCGGGCCGTCTGACACCGGCTTACAATCGTAAGGCTTCGGCGAGACGACCAGCCTGATTGTATATACTTCCCTAGAATCTAGATGCATACTATACCAACACACAGACTATGCGTTTCGTATTAATATATATATATATATATATATATATATAAAGTAATTTCGTAGGCGCATTCTTTACATATTATATGTTTTGTTAGGCCGCTCCATTCAGTTGACTTAGTCATATGTACACGAGCGCTGGATCATTCGGACACACGTACACAAGACTGTATTTGTTATCATATTCTCATCATTCAAATCTAAATGATGCGCGGTAACATAGTAAATTTTAGACGAGGAAAACATTTATTTCTAATCTCATTTGTAGTAACATTCCTAAGATAGCGCGCGTTTAGTAACATTCCTAAGATAGCGCGCCTTTATGATTTGTAGATATGGTAATCAAAATTTAAAGCAAATCTCAAAGAGACTGTGAGGCTGGCGTGAATGGATCCCCCGAGGAGTAATTCGCATGACTGATCGTCGGAATATCATCTGTAATTTAGCGCCGTAGCCATGGGAGTCGTTTTAACTCGGGCGCATTCCTGATTTTCGTTTCCGGTCGTGTGTTCATTAACATAAAATATATTCACGTAATAACAAGAGTAACCCTTTGAAAATTATCTTCGAAACTACATGTAACAATAGTTGAATCTCGCAGATGTGTACTTACACAGTTTCTCTAGATCTCAAAATCTTCGACGTTGCGTTTCCTGTAACTTCCTTGCACAACGTCTACTTTTTCTTTTATCTTATTCATACTTACAATCACCATTTTTCTCATTCTTTCGTAATGTTTTTCTGCAATAGCCGCGTGATCAGATTTACTAATATCTGTTTCTCTTCTATTGATAACATTTTCTTAAAATGATTTCTAACAAAGAAACCTTCAGTTAGGTTTATGTAGATTTTAACAAAAGTCGGTGCAAAAGTACATTACACACCATTAAATGCCATCGATTGACAAAGTAGCATTGAAGCTGATTCTGTCAAACATGTAATATACTTTAAGGAAAAGAAAAAAAAAGTTGTCTTAATAGAGCATGATATAAAAATGCATAAAGTCAAATTTCTAATCAAAAAGTAGCGACTCAGTGCCTTAGACTTTGAACAGTAGAATTCCTCAGGTTATTTTAAATCTCACAGCACTCTGAATCTCAAGAAGCGTCATAAAATTGTTCAACTGCGTTTCCAAAACACACCCATTTAGATAACAATCCGTGTCTCGCGAACTTGCAATCTAAGTTTGCAGTGCACTCCATTCCAGCATCCACCTTTGCCAATTTAAGTAATACAATAGACTCTACAAGTTCTGCCGCCGTATTTTATTTCCTGTAGTACTTTGCTCCACTTTTATCTCACCGCCTCTAAAAGGACTATAATTTTTTCCATTTCCAGCCGTCTCCATTTGCGCTTAGTTCTTTAAACAGTCCCTCACTGAATTCAATAATCTTTGATGTTAGGTTATTCACAACCTCGCAACATTAAGTTGGGCTATTACTTATTCCACAAACTTTTACTTACAAGAATCTCTCGTCGTCAATGTAATTCTTATAGTTATAACAAACTGTTCTTTAATATATTTATTCATAATTATATTGTCTTTATTATCTTGAGACATAACATGTTAATTCTCATATCCTCAGTAACTTCCCCTGCAACAGAATCTCTCGAATTTCAACAGGATAATATCTATACACTACTGTTTGACGATGGAAGTTGGCGATATAAAAGAAAAACGGACCTCGTCTCCAGCAAACCATCCAGAATCTAATTTGCATAGCCTGTATTTATCTTTTAATAATATTACGAAATGTCTATATCTAGCAGTGGATGTGCATCAACTGTTGATGGTGATGATAAATATTATGAAACTGTCTTATTGTTACTTTCTATAGTATAAGTATAGGTTTTAAATTCTTATATAAATCTAGTCAGTACTAGGTACCTTTGGCTGTAGATTATAGTTTACTTAATGATTCAACTGCTGAGATTCGCGAGTCATCGCCCATAAGAAGAAACTCAAGCTCATGTGTCTAATTTTTTTTTATTTAAACAGCCAATTTACGTCCCCACTACTGGGGCACAAGCCTACCCTCAATATGAGTTCGATGGGTCACAGTCACCACGCGGGCCCAATGCGGATTGGTGACTCCACACGCACCTTACAATAAATTCTAATTCATGTGCAGGTTTCCTCGCGATGTTTCCCTTCACCGTTTGTATCTCGCTGCTGTTACCAAAGTTGACAAATATACATAACTTAAATATTAAGTCCTCGGTACATGCCGAGATTCGAACCCGCGACCTTCGGGATGAAGGCCGCACGCTCCAACCATTAGGCCAGTGAGGTACTCCAATGCCATGTCTCCAATAGCTGATGCAAATTGGTGCCAATTTTAAATAATAATGTATTTGCATTATGTTATTATTCAGTTTTGTGTGTGCATTATTATATATATATATATATATAGGATGTCGCAAAAATAACCTTATAAAAAGTACCTTATTACTTGTGTTATAAGGTACTTTTTATAAGGTTATTTTTGCGACATCCTATATATATAAAATAAATTTTTTTGACAAATATAATATTTCTTTTTTTATTATTCCGGGTAACCGTACCATGAGATGAACAGCTTCCTTTTTTATAGAGAGATTTTTTAAACGAGCGGGACGTTCACCTGATGGAAAGACACGCCCGCCTATAACAACGTGGCGCTAGTTAGGATGGTATACACTGCACCACGTTGCGCTCGTCGTCTTGAGATATAGGATGTTAAGTTTCGTTATCACAGTAATTACACTAACTTCAACTCCTTTGAAAGCGGTCCACAGTGATATTTGCACAGTACTGTTTGTCGGCTGCAATAGGCACTGCGGTGATACCTACCTAGACGATCTCCGGCAAATAATTTCTAGATCTCGTTGTTTCAATTTATAAAAGAAATATCATTGAACGCTGTAAGATATATTTCATAAAGATAACATTATATTATCGTCATCAAATAGATCTATATTATATATATATATTTGGGACTATGCCGATATAGTTTCATAAGTACCATGATCATTATCGAACCTGCTCCAGGTTTTATGAGTATAACCGAAACATGCCCGAACATCCAGCAGCTCGGATCATGTAGACGATGATGAATTAACATAAGGTTAGTTTTTATTGCCTCGTCGATTGGTCTGTTCATGGTCTGTTCATTGATGGTATTTGGATGTTTCCTCACAGACAATGAACTTAAATGTCTGTAATAACGGCCGAATAAATAAAATTCCTCGGTTGCTCCTCCTCACGCTGTAAAGAAGGGTCAGGTTTATTAATAATGAATTTTTGTCGCCGAGTTCGCTTCACAGGGAACAAGTTAAATTAGATCGTCTGATGCTTGAGGATGGGAAGTTAGTTGATGTTAATTGGAGTGATGTTGTTTCTGAATTCAATTACGCGGGATGCCTCGTTTTTTTTATTTTACTTGTTATAATTACATTCCCTCGAGTTGGAATTGCAGAGGCTCATACAGGTTGCATGATCCTCTTAAAATTAAACACTTGTTTGAGATTTAAAGTAACTTTAATTATTCAAATGATTTTTTTTTTAAATTTTGTATCATTACTCCTTTGTACATACATACTCCAGAAATATCTATTAAGTAAAATACAATTTAATTTTTTTCTTTTACCTGCTTCAGATAAGATTTTATGAGTGGTAGGTCTCCGACTGCAGCTACTACACCAAATGCTAGTGTGTAAAAATTATTGTGTTCCGGTTTGTAGAACGCTGTAGCTAGTGAAATTACTAGGCGACGAGCAAAATGTGATGATGTGTATAACATCGTAACTAGTGCCACATTGTTATGGGCAGACGTATCACTTACCACCGGGTGAACGTCCTGCACGTCTCGTCACTTCTTAGAATCTCTCTCTGTCTCTTCCTAACTATTATCCCATATTGTGGTGGGGTCAGCTATATTTATTTTTCTTCTCCACTTCGCTCTGTCCTCTACATCCTCCTCAGTCTTTTGGCAGCCACGCATCTCTTTTGACACTACATTTTTTCACCTCATTATGGATCTGCCCGTGCGTCTTCGACCAGGAAAGGCTGCTGTGCCAATTTGCCAATGTAGTCGTCACTTCGTAGAATAAAAAGAAATATTATTTAATAGCTCATGACTTACTATGTATTTGATATAGGATTTTCAGAGTTTTCCAATAACATGTTTTACTTGATTATATAAGTATATTATTTATTTTGGGAATATAATCTTCATTACCCAAATAGTCGTTTTAAGTCTTATTCCTGTGATAGGTATTTGTGAATATTATTTCAGAAGGTACAAATTAACTGTAGCCTATTAAAGTGGATCCAAAACTGCCAAGGTAATAACAGAATTTGCCCGTGTGAGGCTGGCCGCCGCTGAAATGTCTCGGGGGCGCACTTGAGGGCAGTTTGTATTCAGATTCGATGCGAATGTATCGATTAACGATATTAAACGCAGTTTGTACACAGGGTGGCTGTCACTGTGTCATTAGTGCAACACCGAGCCGATCTGCGCTCACACGGACGTCGCTTGCGATTGCGTTACAACTCCAGCTTTACGTACTCCGGCGCTGGATACAAAATGGAACTGGTGGTGGGGCGTTTAAGGCGTTCCGCCGGCGACGTGAACGGCAGTCAATAAAGGCGGCTTAGCGGCATCGATAACTTTGTGTTTTGCCATATTTATGCGTTCCACTTGGCAATGCAACACCTGTCTTCACGTGTGTTTGTTTTCTGTAAGGTGCTTTGTTGACTTTATGAAACTTATACCAACTAAGATAATAACGTTTTTATTTTAATCAATTAAGCGATAAGACCTCCGATCCATGTGGAGATTTTTGGAGGACGCTTATGTCCAGCCGTGGACATCTATCAGCTGATGATGATGATGAAGCGATAAGGCGATCGGAACGTTCACTTAATGGTAGGTTATACCCTCGTACATAACGACGTGACGCTAATTAGTGTGATATACACAGCGTCACATTGCGCTCGTCATCTGAGACATAACACGTTGAGCCTCGTTACCCTAGTAACATACCTAGTTCCAGCGCCTTTCAAACTGGAATACAGTAATGTTGGCACCAGGATTAGGCACTGCGGTGGTACCTACCTAGACGGTCTATATCAACAGAGAGCTGCCAGCACTCTAACAAATATTTGATTGGATCCGGAAAAAAACTTTAAAACTTTCATCAAAATGAATTGATGCTGAATCTATCTATTCTTTATTATTTGCTTACCTTCTGGAATAGGTTTTTTTTTTGATTTTGTTAGCAGATATCACCAAAAATACTTTTAACATTTTCATGCTTCATATTAATGTCTGTTTCAAGTTTTCTTGCATGGATGTCTGCCCAAAAAATTATAAACACAAAAGTGAAACGTCTTTTGACTCTCGTGATGCTTTTATTTGATCCCCTGACGTTTCACAACATATAGTTTTTCGAGTATCCGGTTTGTAAGGGTACATTTACTTTATTAAAATTTGACCAGTCTAATTTCAGTTTATTTCATTTCCGCGCTTCCGCACATTTTCATTTCAAAGCTCAGGTCTCTACGATATTCACTACAAAGTATATAGAGCGTGATTCTTTTGAATTTTTGGCCCACTTTAAGTCTAACGTCGTGTTGTTTAAATGGTACTTTTAACTTTATGGACCCTATTGAAAACGGACTGCGCTTTTCTGCTATTGGTATATTTAAAAATGTTATTTCTACAAAGTTATACTAGGTTTTATTTTACACAAGTTTTAAAAAATAACAGTTTTAGTTTACATTGCTTGATTCGCAGAGTATGAAGTTCATATTTCATATACACTGAGAACAGTTGTAAACATCAAATTAATTATATTAAGTAAGAAAAATCAAAGTTTAAACTTAACTTGTAATACTGGAATATAAATTACTGACTTAACTAAGGTATATATAATTGTAATAGCAAGCTTGAATCAACACGAGGTACTTTCTTCTTTAGCCACAACCATAAAGTGCTCGTCGCTCTGAGACATAAGATCTCTTCTCAAGTAAGAATCTTATTACCATCGTAATTTTACTAGTTATAACGCCCTTCAAACCGCAACACAGTAATGTTCGCACATTACGGTTTGACACATGTGAAAGTTACGATGGTAATTACATAGATGGTGACTTTGAAGAAAGTCCTACCATCACATAAATTATGATATTTTTCGTATATGTTTTCATGTTCATTAATAAACAAATTAATGAACTTAATCATTACATACATATATATAAGTGATTTCCATCTATTCTCATCACGGTATCTCTGGAACCATGGGGCAGGAGACTTGAAATTTGATAGGAATATTCCTTTTGCCGATTATATGTCAGCTAAGGACGGATTTAACAAAATGTTACCCCCTAAAGAGGATTACGGGGTTGTTACGGGCATCGAAGAGGGCAGGAAACAGCTGGTGATTACATTCGTTCATAGTGGTCACAATTGTGTACGTGTCGATATGAAGTAGCATTACTTAACTCCGTTGTCTCGTTCGCAGGTGAGTGATACCGAGTGGTTGTGCGCTGAACGGACTGCGGATGCTGGTTCACCGCTTCTAGTATTATGCACTACACTCAAGGTAAGTGCTTTTAATAATAATCTTACTAACTAATATTACGATGTTAACGATTCCTTATGCTCGTCAGAGCAGATACCACCGTAGATCTTATAAGTCGTCTAAATATGAAGGTGCCGTTTTAACAGTGAGGTCGCTGATATTTGATTTCTCGTGGACATCAATATATATATTTCTCATCACGCTGGCCCGATGAGGGTTGGTGGGAGCCGGAGCGTCGTTTATTAATTATCAGGGTGCACTATGAGCAAGTGAGGTTGTTTGGGATCCCATGAGTTGTTGTGCGGGAACCCTTACACCCTTATATACGTATACATATAATATATATATCCATTGTTACCTAGTAGTTAAATTTTTGCAATAAGTTAAATTTAAAGAAAGTAATGAGTATGAACGTGGATATTTATAAGGGTAGAGGAGGATCGAAGAAAGTGTGGATGGACTGTGTGAAGATGGCATGTGTAAGAAGAGTGTGAATTCAGAATTGACGGCTGATGGAGGGATATGGAAGAGATACATACTGTGCCAACCCCACGTAGTCGGGAAAAGGGCAGGAGGAAGAAGTTAAATTTTGCAATAGGCGCCCTTAACTATATAGCTACTAATAATTAATTTAAATGTGTTTTGGTAATTTACTTTATAAATTAATCTACCTGATTCATCATCATCATGAGGTTCCCTCTTCAAAGTGAAATTTGACGGTTAGTTTGAGAAAACTAATCCGATCCACAGCTGTTCTTTGTAACTGATGCTACTGCTTTATATCGTCAAACCATTTCCTCCGCCGTCTACCGGGGGCAAGTTTACCGGAAATTTAACCTACGTAATTGATTTTAAATGTAACTAAATAAGTAAATAAATGATCTCTTTTTAATTAAAGGGGTTAAAATTTCTAATGAGTAATGTCTAGTTCGATTTAGTGACAATATTGAACACGGACAGGTACGGACGGGGCCACCCTGTGCCGCCCCGCGCCGCCCGTGCCGCCCCGCGCCGGCCAGACGTCGGCGCGTTGGTTGATTTCACACAATTCAGGGGCAATATATTGTCGCAATTAGAGGGTGCCGTGTTCGAATCCAGAGGGAGAGGAGCTCGAGCTAAGCTTTTACAGCAACGCAATTTACGTACAAACGAAAAACAAAAGCACTTAATGTATTTGTAAAAGTATTAAAAAAGGAAACCCCTTTGTCGATTATCCTCCTTTTGAAAATACACCCCTTACGGCTTCCTCAAGAATTGAGACCATTGGCATTAACTAATCGACTCGCGTCCAATTCCTCGGTCATCTAAAAGAAAAAGCCAAAATGGCTGCAAGAAAGCCGGATGAGCTCCGTAAAGCGGAGCAGTATTTCACTCCCGAACGCCGCGTGCTTCTTTACAAGGCGCAAACTCGGCCTCACATGGAGTACTGTTCACACCTCTGGGCGGACGCACCTCAGTACCAGCTTCTCCGATTTCACCGCATACAACGAAGAGCGGCTCGAATCGTTGACGACTAAGTTGTTTTAACAGCCCCGCGAAGAGACATCGCATCTATTTGCATTCTTTAAAAAAAGAACCACGGGGAGTGTTCCGAGGATTCATTCGGAATTATTCCTGCCGCTATTTTCCACCAGCGCAGTACACGACGTAACGTCAAGTTCCATTCTTACAACCTGGATGACTGCTCCGCTGTACGTTTCGTCACGTCAGCCGCGACCCCTCTGGCGTTGCGACTGTCCATAAGCGTCAGTCATCACTTTCTACCAGGTGAACTGTTCGTTCGTGTGCCTACCCTTTCTATATAAAAAAAAGTTTTGATCAAAGTCAATCTATTTCTTCTTTGCTTTTATCAAACATCCCTAACAAATTTTGATTTATTTTGTAAAACATCTATCTTACCGAACTTGATATTTATACTTTTACGATTGGAGTAATCTTATTCCTTCACAACGATGTCATAAACGATCACGTTTCATGTTTTACAGTTACCCTTAAAGTGACTTATCAACAACTCCCTCCGCTAACTTATCCTTGTTAAGTAACGCGTGTTAACATCAAAGCGAATTCTTAATTCACAGTTACGTCTTAAAAATTATCGCATGCTCTCCGCCACCAGCCTTACTTCCTGAATGCAAACTGTAGACTGGATATTTAAATGGGGTAGGTCTGCAGGTGCAGGGTGGTTGCAATCAGCGCCTGATCACGTCCTAACGGAGGGGTGAGCGGACGGGCCCTTTTGTTTAGAACGTGTAAGTGAATTAGGTATCAATTTAATACGTAGTGCGGTGTCGGTCTGTGGCGCCACCTTTAATTAATTGCATGACATTGGTACGCCGGTGGCGGAGCCGACTTGCGTTTGACGCGCTGGTCAAACGCGGAACTAATCGGTTTCCGGTGGCAGCAATACCTTTGTGAAGTTAATAATCAGATACCGCACAAAATAGGCGATGGCGTTAATTCGCAATCGATAGTTAATCAATTAGATTGAAATAAACCGAGAGATCGTTTTCATCAAATTTCATCGTATCAAGGTAAACAATTGCAGGAGATGGTGATGAATCTCAGACATGAACAATACAAATTAAGGTGGAAGTTGTGGACGATGATGGTTATACAGGTAGAGCATGTGATTCTTCTTCTTCTTAAATGCCTCTCTATTACTGCCGTTTGACCGTCAGATTTGCGTATTCATGTCTATCTTGAGTTATATCTGGTGATGCCGGTCCATTTTCTTATTTTCGGCAGCCATGATGAATGGATGTATATATGGTTAGATGATCTCAACGTGGTGTGATTTACTTAAGTATTGGCAGACTGTTAGTTGTCTTCTTTCTGTCCAAGGGGTACAATATCAGTCCTTCTATCTTTTACCTCGTTATTAGTATTGTATGTGATACCATGATCTCCAGCTCCGTCACGGTTACATATAGCGTACAGACACGAAGGGAATATTAATTTTTTACTACTGCCTAGTTATTTTATCTGAAGCGTTTTCTTTACAATTATATATTTTATTATTAGCAAGTTTTCGATATACGAATTAAGTATAAATTTCTTTCCAATAAAGACATTTAACGTTAACTATGATTTCTATTAATAATGTAATAAACAATCATTGCACCGATTATTAAACTCGTCATAAGCCGATACACGTCCACTGCTGGACGAAGATCTCCCCCTAAGATCCCCACATCTATCGGTCCTGAGCTACCCGCATCCAGCGGCTTTCCGACCTGCCAAGCACATGGGGCCGTCGTTTTTAAGGATTCATATGGGGAGATTTAGGCCATTTCCCACCACGTTGGCTCAGCTAGAGCCTCGTTCGTTGATTAGCAGGATGCACAACGACCAGGTGAGGCTTGGGTCCCGTGAGTTGTGCGGGATCCCTTACACCCCTGACCGATTTAAAATAACACTTACGTTTACAAGGATCCTTGTGTTGAATCCGAAACTTGAACGTAGTAAAGAGGGATGAAATAACCAACCTTAACTAAAATAATTAATTGGAAATGGTGTTATTGTTAGCACTGCTAACATGTCGTTATTTAAAATTTCCGTTTCTAATATTTAAGGTACAGTGTATGTTCATCATCTGATTAAAGAGATCAAATTCATCCTGTCTTCAAACGCTGCTGCTTCGTCAATCCAATTTGTTTAATTCCATCACCTGATACAACTTAATTGCTCCCACAAAAGCGACACCGATCTTTAGGTGTTGTAAATTTAATACTTGCACGCGTCTCCTAATTGCTGGATAATTTGTCAGCTCTCTCACCACCCCCGCCCCGACCAGCCTCGGCTGTACTCTAATTCACTTTAATTTGCTGCGATTTATTACTTTTCAGTGGATAATGTTTAATGGCAATATTTTAGAAATTAAATGGAAATTTCTCTGTATGCAAATCTCTATCTTTCTCTGTTTCTCTTTCTCTTCTATTTGTGCGGCCACGTTAATGCAACAGGTAGGAGTTAATTTTTTTTTTTTGCTTTTTCATCTACATGAGTTACTACTTGCCCTCATTTTGAATCGATGTTAAATTATCATGTGGTATATGGCCATACTGAGACCTCAGAGTCTCAGGAACCCCGACAAGGTGGACCGCTCGATGCGGGCAGAGTGGAACCGATTGGAATGGTGATCTATGGAGGAGTTCTATGTGCAGGAGTAACCGTCTATCGGTTGATGATTTAAAATAAGATTATATGACAGAGTAAAGCGATATCTAGAACACACTGGTTTTCCTATGTCAAGACGTGTCAAACCTTCACCTGATGGTAAGTGATACGTTCACCCATAACATGTCGCTAGTTTGAATGGAATACACAGTACCGCATTGTGGTCATCGCCTTCAGACATGGATGTTATGTCTCGTTATCCCAGTAATACAACGCCTTTCAAATACAGTAATTTTTGTTCAGTATTACTTGTCAGCGGAAACAGGAGTTGCGGTAGTGCCCATCTAAACTTCGGCATCAGAGTCCTGACACTAGTAGATTTCAATTGTAAATTACTTTAGACATAGCAATGATTTTATGGTAGACATGTTGGTGATGATAACTAGCCATAGCTGTTGGTACAACCCAATCCATCTCTGCCTTGCAATGTATCCATTATTTTAGTAGATTTCATGATTCGATTTCACTTTATCCAAATCTTATATTCATTTTACTGATATCCCTGTCATAAATGAGAAGTTCTGTACAAACACAATCCAATGTATTCTCAGCCAGAAACAGCTTCCAAGAGAAGAAAATTTATATCCAAACTAATTCCTGAAAAATATATTTGGACCACATCCGAACAGACTTGCATACGCATAAGTTTATAACGGCGATAACTACCACTGAACAAGCCTGTAACCCCGGGGTTACCACGCGCCAGACCACTTCAGACAACCCTACGGCTGAGGGGGGCGGGCGAAGCGTAATGAGAAGTTCAAGGTTGAGTTTCTCAATCATTAAATAATTTATGGATAATTTGTGATTGGCCCTGTTTGCACGGAGCACGTACCCCTGGAGCAATTAGGTCGTAGATTCATAAAATGTTGACGGATAAAATTATATCTGTTTACTTCGCGAAATTTCGGGCCCCATGCTCTATTTAATGATCCTCGGTTCATCCTATTTAAGTCAAGATGCTTTCAAAGATGTTTAAGAGGATTAATTAATATTTTTTATTAAAGAAAATAATTTACTAAGACATAAAAGTCTCTTTGGGTCTTTTATATCGGGAACCATCAAGATAGATTACATCGCACGTTATATCTGATGCAGGCATGATCTATCTACCTTTATCCCAAAGCTACAAGTACTCCATCATGTTGTACATCTTATTTTTAATATATATATAAAGGAAAAAATCCTGCACGCTTCATTACATTCTTGTATACAGAATGCATGGTAACATGTATGGAACAGTACAATGCAATGCAAAGATATATATTCCCGATGTTTCCTCTTTAACTATAAAATGAGGGGTTTAGGGGTGATCAAAAATTTAATAATAATTGGGGTTAATAAATTCCTTCAATGATATACGCGAAGAGAAGAATATTGAGTAGCTGCAACCGATAACAGTATCGCCATCAGATGCAGGCATATGTCTTATTGCCGTAGTACTGGCAGCTGGACATAGGCCTCCCCCAAAGATCTACACATCGATCGGTCCCGCGTTGCTCCCATCTAGAAATAAGCGCTAAGTTAGTCTCCATGGCGACAAAGACCTAAGGTACTTTGCGAAGCAGCTGAATATGAAAAGTATCGATCAATTTACATCAATGAATTTCACGAGTTGAAATAAACAACAAAAGGAAGGAAATGCATAGGATACAACAATAACAAGGCACGATCCTGAGACGTTGAAGCCACCGCTACACCACCATGTTAATTTTTTTCGTTCCGTTGTTTATATTTATAAATGGCAACGCTGCTCCGTGGGCTGGGTTTTTTGCTCTGTAACGGAAGCGGGTCGCAGGCCGCGGCACGGTCTGCGCGTGCATTATTGAGTGCCACTGAGTGACGAGACGCGTCCCCGGCGGCTCGTTCCAGCTCGCCACTGCACTCGAACGACACCTAAACCTTCTACTCTCCTACATTCATATACACTGGCACAACCTCAGCTAAATCCTTCCGACGCCCCCAAAGGATTCTTTATACCTGTTAACTAACTAACATTAGCAATGATAAACCTTCATCACCATGGCGCGACGCTAATATTTAATTTAAACCCTGATAACTATCACATATAAATTAATTCTACTGCATTACGCTTCTGTCCATCATCACATCACAGCATCAATACAAAAATTGTATAGTACAGAAGAGTCTTCTCTTTCTTTATGGGGTGCAAGGGTTCCCTCACAACAACTCACCGGATTCAAGTCAACCTCATTTGCTCATGGTGCACCTTGCTAAATGGCCTAAATGCCCACATATAAATCTTTACCTGATCGATGTGGGAATCCTTGGGGGAGAGCTATGTGCAGCAGTGGACGTCAATCGGCTGGTGATGATCATAGATGATATTATAACAGGACAGTGCGACAATATATATCTTCGAATATATAATAATTTCTTTATTTATTTATAACCTTTATGAAATAAAAAATGTCACTAAACTAAGAACTGAAGGCTAGTGTAGCGAGCGGAAGCGTTGGAACGGTGCTCGGGCGGTACTCGACGCCCCGCAACGCGCGCGCCAGACTGCCTGCTCTCCCCTACCCTCCCCACCTCACCTCTACTCTCCCCTCCTCGCCCCCCACCCCCCATCACCACCCCACGGGCAGGTTGGGCAGGCTGGGCAGGTTGTGCAGGTTGTGTATACACACCGGCGGCGCACGTATCTGTAAATCTGAAAGGACCGAGCTTCAAACAAAACAGTAGCTAACATATTCATTCGGCGCCTCACGCCCGTCTACTCCATCCCGCCGTGTTTACCAGCTCCGCCGCTTGAGGACTCATTTCGTCATCTGACATATTTGACATTCTTTCACTCTCTCCGCTGAAGTTTGAGTTTTTTTTTTCTGTTTTTCACTGGTGTAACTTCCCTTTCACTTTTCCCCTTAGAATTTTAAACGGTTCTCTTTTGACATGCGTGATGGATGTAACCTTCGCCAGTGTCATGCAGACTTGTCAATATAATTAATTACTAGCCAGCCCAAATTTGATCTGCGGACCAGTTAAGGGATCGTTTCATCGATAATTCAATTAACAGCGATCAGAAATTTTAATAATAATTCATTTATTTTTATCACCATTTCAAGTAATATGCAACCTTTAAAACACCGGAAATTGTCTTAATTCCTATACAGGATATTTAACTTATTAAGTAAAAATTTCTTTTGAACCGTTAATTCCATAGGTATCATTAAACTTAAAAATTGGAATATATTTGACCAATGCTGAATATTTGATAAAAAACTAGTATTTTTCTTATATCTCTTCAATCGTATATATCTTAGAAAAATATTTCAGCATATATATTCAGTATGTTAATAATGTTTTACCCTTAAATTACCATTTCCATTTGACTTCGTCTATAATTTTTTTATTATTATACAAAGTCACGAGACGAGCGTGACATTCACCTGATGGTAAGTTATACACCAGCCTATAACAATGTGGCGCTAGTTAGAATGGTATACATGACCGCAATGTGCTCGACGCCTTGAAAGATAAGGTGTTGTCTCGTTACCCCAGTAATTTAATTAGCTACAGCGCCGT
Organism: Ornithoptera alexandrae; assembly: GCA_029030555.1. Lineage (NCBI taxonomy): Eukaryota > Metazoa > Arthropoda > Insecta > Lepidoptera > Papilionidae > Ornithoptera > Ornithoptera alexandrae. Next base: position 12,183,698 of record JARDVY010000030.1, on the reverse strand, counting down.
TGAAACCCGAACTCAGTAATGTTTGCTCACAACTGTTTGGTGGCAGAAATAGGCACTGAAGTGGTACCGACCTGGACGGTCATCGGTAACAGATACCTACCCCCAGTATATCTGCAAGATATCCGTTAAACGTGTGAGTCCCTTTTTGGGTTGAGGGTTGAAGAATAAGGCGTGAAGTGGTAGAGTCGGAAGTAGATCGCGTGCACCTCTTTAAAGTCAATTACGAGTTGAACTGAGTGTAAGACATGTCTCGGGCCGCTGCTCCACACGTGTCCTGGAAATGCATTAACGCGTCGCTGTGAGGATGTGTAAGGCGTGGGCCACGCGATGTCTGATCCCATGGCTGCACCCACAAACTGCGAAGGTGGAGAGTCAGTGCATTTGTACCAGAACAATAACGACATTTGAAACAATAATGGGCTAACACTTAACCACAATTTTAAATGGTGATAAATAACTCCAGGATCATGGATAACCTAACCTACTAACAGAGACAGAAATCTGGATTAACATTATAAGATTTGAAGTCAGGATCGAAAAAATCTTACGACTAACTAAAAACCACCACAGAAGTTAGCTTACATATTTACTTCGGCTCCAGAATGAAACTTTGACCTTCATGGTGTAGAGCAAATCTGTTATATGATAGTAAACGTATTCTCATATTCTCCATGGATTGATTGAGTTGTAATATTAATTTAATAAAAAAAAAACTAAAAAAAAAAGCTTTGTTATTAACATTGTTATAATTCACTACCTCTGACTGTAGAAGGTGTAAAGGGTTCCACCAGACATCTTACGTAGCCCCAGTCAACCTCCACTGCACGCGGTGCACCCTGCTGAATAACAGACGAGGCTCTGACCACCCACCAACCTGCACTGGTCCAGCGTGCTGGGTTTCTGCTCAATTCCCCCCAATGAACTCCAATACAATGTGGAAATCTTTCGGGGAGGACTATGTCCAGCAGTGGACGTCTCTCGGCTGATAATGATGAATGTAGACCACTTTACTTTTCAACCAGACATCGTGATGATGAACATTCAACCATTGCGTTATTAGCTCTATACTCTAGGATATAAAGTCCAATATCGGAACCAGTAAATCGTTTCTATTTTATTGTTTATATTTTTCCTTTTATTGGAGACGAGCGAGACGTTCACCTGATGGTAAGTGATACGTTTGTTTATGACAACGTGGCGCTAGTTAGAAAGATTAACCACATTGCACTCGTCGCCTAACACATATATCGATTTTCGTCGTACAGTTCATTGGGAAGAATTGAGCCTTAGCCAACCACGCAGGCCCAGTGCGAGTTGGTGGGTGGTCAGACTCTCGTTTGTTATTCAGCAGCGTGCACCGCGTGCAGGTGAGGTTGACTTGGGCTCCGTGGGACGTTGGGCGAAACCTCTTACACCCCTCAGAAACAGGTCTATTATTTTGTTTAAAACTTACTACATTACATTGTAAAACGTCTACATTCACATCTTGTTAATTTGCTACAATACAATGAAAATTTATTTCATCATTTTAATCAATAAGCCAACGTATACTGGGTGTTAGCAGACCGCTTCCGAAAACGGAGACACACGATAGCACTAATGACGCCTTTGATGAGAGGATAGAAAAAGAATCGATTCTGATAAAAAAGAACATATTTTTAAAACGTTTTATTAGCATTATTTGCGCTCTATCATGTTAGTACAGCTAAATGAAACGATAGCTTCACAAAAAATACATTACTTTAATGAAAAAAAAAACTAGCAATGAAACACAAAATCAAAAACAGCTGATGCTAGGATCAACGAACGCCGGGCGCGCCAATCTAAATGCTCCGTGGCCCTATGAGATAAGGTTCAAATTGAAACCAAACACATCTCGAGTTCCCGCGCACCAGTGTATACTGGTATAGAACAGATACTATTGCCAAATTTCATATGAACTCCTCGTCTTCCGTGTGAATGTGCGGCTGTTTAATTTAACGAGCGGAAATTAGAAGCCAAATACTGCAATAATAGGTTTCAGCCAAAGAAACAGATTTTAATCGTGGGCCAAAAGCCGACCGGCTCAGTCAGCAGCGGTACAGCCGGCTCTGTGCTATTTAGCGGCCGTATAGCTTATTTAATACTCCCGTGTTATTTCCGGCGGCGGTAATAAGCATAGTAATATTATATTTGAGAAGTAGAAGTATTCCTTCATTAATATACAGGTATTCAGCAACTGTATATAAATAATACTCTCCAATGACCTCTGTTGACAAAAACTTAGCTTACCTAGGGTCATGTTTATGATAAAATCGTGTTTGACTGTTACATTATTAAGAAAGGATAACTGTAATAAGAAGTTTTCAAACATCCCAACAGATGGCGCCACTGTGAACTATAGATCACGATATCGTTTATTGCAGCGCAAATCCTTACAAGGATCGTACATTTTCGTGTAGATGGACTTTGGTCAACAATTCGTTACGGAGTATAGAATTGTATCCATCTACTGGGTCCTTCTAGAACTTCGTGATGCCAGGCCTTTCTCAACGTCAGGCATTACGCGGAGTATACAATTATATCCCATTAACTGAATCTCTCTGGATTATTCGTAATACTAAGAATCAAGACAGTAGCCTATCGTGAAGTATATAACTGTATCCATCAATTAGATCTGTCTGGATCTCCGTAATACTGTTGTACTTAGTAACTTACTCTGTGCTTTACATCGTTTCGTCGTTGTCAATACAGTGCTGATAATGCTGCGTGCGTTGACATTGACCAGACACTCCACACCTCACCTCAATAACTCTACATAAATTAATTCGGTCGGCAAACATGTTACTATGGTAACGTGTTCAGATATTTAATCTCATAGTGAAGAGCTTTATCCGATGCTATGTAAGCATCCGCACTAACAGCATATAGCTATGGTAAGGCGTCACCCATGTTCGTTCGTCCTGCTCGTATGATCCTTGTGTCTATGAAAATATATATATATTATCTGCTGTACATGATTTAAATATGTTATCTTTGCAAGGACGCTGACATAACCCGTAAAGGTTATAAACGCAAAGGATGTTTTCTTGGAAATCATAACTAAGTTAGGAGCCATTAAAAGCTTTCTTAACTCCAAAGCTTCTTGAAGTATTAAAACCAAATGCGATCCTTTCAGTTTAACTCGTCTGGTGGCGACATGACCGTGCTCAGGTTCGGATCTCCGTAGGCGTACCATGTTTTACATCAATTCGAAGTATTACGTGAGATCAATGCACAAAATTGTGACAAAGGATACGCAATGTTAAAAAAAAATGCAAACCAAAAGCTAAGAATGAATGATTTGATAATGTTGTCTCTGTCAATTTTTGGTGATTTTTACTAATTCAGTACTTCTTTATCGTCGGTGTAAAAGCTTGTGTGAAAGTTGATTCTAAGTAAATCTTAATAGACGCAGGCGGCGCATGGTCCTGGAAATTTTATGGACAGGACTATTGCCCATCTAAGGATTTGGATTGTTTGATGATAACGTACTTTGTTAGGCTATTGCGGCAATAAGGAAATAATGAATTACAAAATTCTGAATACGACTCGAGACTATCGAGAAGAGCTATAAAAGATAGAAGCATCTAGAAAGCTAGGAGAAGCTGTCAAAGATATAAGTCAAACGCATTGTTTTTTTTAAATTTTTTGTTGTAGCAATCCTTAAAACTTTGTTTTCACAAATTTATTTGTAACATGGATTTCAATCCATGTTACAACAGCTTCTCACGTGCTTGGTTTTACAATAGTCGTGTAGCGGCCTCGAATCGGCGACTTTTGATTCTCAAATCGCTTTAACCATTAGGCTAATGACGTTTAGAAAAATTATTAAGTGTATCCGGTGCTCGTGCCGTCGCTTCGCAAAATTTATGCGCCAACTCAGTCCCCAGCAGCAAGTGGAGCGCGCCACGCGGACCGGTACAACTTTGCCCTGTTATTATAATTTGGTAGAGCGGCACCTCGCCGTCGCCGTAACATACCGCAATACTCAAAACAGTGTTCCTGTTGTTTTAATCTTTACATTCGAATGAATATTCATCCCGCAATCGCGCTATCTGCTCATATTTGTTAGAGCCAAGTCTCAGGCTACTGGCAAGTGGCCTATCAGATATTCGTTGCTCGGGCGCGCCGCCGTCCCGCCGCGAACTGTGTTAACTCTGTTAAACTCCGTTCTGTTCTGTATTTGCTTACAAATAGTATAATGTTCGGTTTGGTTTGATAATAATTATTTTGACGTGTATAATATATTCAATAACATTATATTAATTGGCATTATCATAAGTGTGGTCTTGGACCATCTGTGCCGTATAGTGTATCAATAACCTATTCACACTTGGTAGAGATACTCGAAACACAATTTTTTGAATTGGAAAATTCTAGCCTTTAGTCTTTTTAACTAGTATATTTTCTTTCGTGAGACAGATCTAAAAGCAGAAGAAAAATTAATATTTCTATTCCTTATAAAGGACACATTGCTAAGGAAGTTACAATATTAAACCTCCTTAACAACCCTTAACTGCCTCTAACACTTATTCAAAATAAAATTTTAGGTGTGCAATAATACTTATTTCTGAGGTAAAATAGTTTCTTTTTAAACTGTAAGTTACATCATTGTTGCTCGGGGACCGGCAACTAGTGCGAGGTAGCCACTAGCAGCAGTTTATTGATTATGAGAGGTCCGCAGCCTGGGGGGTGCTGATAAAAACTAACATGGAGTACTGCAATTTGAAAGAGCACTTCACCGATAAAACTGTTCGAGACGGGGGCGAAGTTGTCCTGCTGGCCCCGCAGAGCGCTATCAGCGCCCGCGGCCCTCGCCGGAGGATCGGAGGAAGTAACGGCAGCGCACCGAAGATTATCGACTCGATCCTCTATGAATTATGTATTTAGTTGCTGGAAAAATTTGTTGCCTCCTATCTGCGGGTGATTTGTTGTGGAACTTTTATTAACGGCCGCGGCGATGGATTTAACCGCCGGCGCCGAAACAATGTTGTCTACTGTGTAATAAGGTGTGTTAGTTCGGGGAGTTATGTACACATCAAATAAATGAACGGATTATAACGAAAAATCTGAATTCTCTGAAAAAAATGTCTTATTTATACGTCAGTAACTTTTTAGTGGTCGCTGGTGTATCGTTTGTTAAATTGATGGTTTCCCGCGGCTCTAGCAAAAATTTCTCGGTGACGTGATAGACAACCGCTTACTTTGTTATAAGTCTCTGATCCGATTCCCAGATGTTGAATAATCTTATATGTAGGTACATATAAGATTAATTTCATGTAAAGTTAGAATAGTATAAATTTTTTTTTTCAAATTCATTACTTACCTAACAATCTCATATTGTAAAGACTAAAACATGATTGATATGTTCCGCATGTGAATATCTGAGAGCCGGAGTATTTTGTAGGAGAACGCTTAACTATCCACTATATGTCTTATAATTGAATTCAAGGATTATCTCATGTACAAACATACCACCTCTAGGCTAAATTATCATTGATAGATCATACAATTATACTTTAATACAATTCAGTAACAGATATTACACGGATATTGCTATCGCCGGTCGATCACAAGATACATAATGACCCTATCAAATATTGAACAATTTAATCGCTTTGATTCGTCAAATAAGTTAAAAGCTGTCCGATATTAATAACCATGAAAAAAAGTCAAAAAGTTATATTGACAATTGATTAATGTCAAGTGATTACTACAGACGAGTAAACACGAATTGTCAAAGGCTTTAAAAGTTAATCCACTACGGCACGGCGACGCGAACGGCGCCGATAATGACATTTGTCCTATTCACTAGTCGGGTAGTAATGTGCTTCATCTACTGCCACTCAACACTTAGCTCATGGATCCAGGAGTCTTACAATAGATAAACCTATAAGAGTCGTTAATAAGAGACAGTTACAACTCCACCTTAAATTCTAAGACAAAATAAAAACCAACAGAGTACTGCAATCGGAAAACCGACAAGAATAGATATAATACACAGAGGATATTTGAAAGTGACAATGGAAGCTGTATGAGACGTATTGAGAATCGGAATAAAGAGATACCTGTTTTGCTTCCCGTGAGTAAAAACGAAACACAAAAAAAAGTCCCGACGAAGTAACGGCTGTAAAAAGTGAACGAAATAGATATAAATAGGATCTTAAGTGGAGAATTGAATACTTCAATGTAGACCTACTGGTCTACACTGTAATCCTGGAAACAAAATTGTTGATTTTGTTAGTGAATTAAACTATGGTATTGTTATTATTGCATTATGCTTCGTAGAGCTACTGTCTAGATAATTGTATTATAGTATCTCTCTTTTCTCAGATGTATCCCATTTGGTGATAGGTTCAACTTTTACTATTTTTCTTCTCCACTTCGCTATATCTTTAACCTCGTCATCTATCACTTGACATTCTCAAACGTCCTTGGGTTCTACATCCTTCCCTACTTTACTAACTATATTATCATTATTAGTTATAAGCAATATATTTCTGTGTTGTACTTTTTCCTGTCTTATAGAGTTTGTAAAGCATTATTAGATTATTTTAAAGTTTATAATAATTTATCCAATTTTCACTTCACTTATTTATTGCGATGTTGGTACTCATTGTTGCATTATTACTGAATATATTTAACTAGTTTTTCAGTTAGATCTCTAAAATCCTATCCTATCCTCCATCGAGGAGCAGATCAACGAACCTTTCGAGATTTAAATGTACGGAGACACTAACCAGTGTAACCATTAACAAGAGATAATACAAAGGTACATCACTAGAGCGGTTCGCGTGCCGCGGGGCAATGAATGACAACGGCCAATTACAATGTATTTGAGTAATCGGTGACTTAACCGACTGTTAACAGGTTAATGGGGTGTTTTTACGTCGCTTTGCGACTGCGACTAAACTACGGTTAACACGGTTATGAATGAAGTATTCAACTGATTTATGTTCAGAGATTTAAAGTGATAATTAAACGGTGTATTCTACAATACAGCAGAATTATATTTATATTTATGGTTACGTCATTAATAGTTGTCTTTTATAGATTAAACACAAGATTCCTCTCTAGTGTAAATATTTTATATCACTTACTGTTCTTTACAAAGTGCTATAAAGAGGTTAAAGTCGACAGAAACGCTTTGATGTAATGTGTCGAAGTAAGAATGTAGTACCAACAGTAAACGCTGAAAAGAGTTCTATAATTTTACCATCAATCCGAGATCCATATTCAGGATCTAGTCGAGCGTGTCTGTTTGTGGAATCTTAGCTGAACCAATTTGAAACTACTAGAAAAATCCAAAGAGTTTCAAATAGATTTTGTGTAGTAACCAGGGGCGGAGTATAGAGTAAAAAAATTATATGTATTTTTTTTATGCCATAAAGCGACGAGACGAGCAAGGCGGCCACTTTGTGGTAAATGATACGCCTGCTCATAACAGCGTGGCGGTGATTAAGTTGATATATACTACACTATATTTCGCTCTTCGCCCGAGACATAAGACGTTGAGTCTCCTTACTCCAGTGATTACACTAGCTAGTAATGCTTTTATATTACTGTTTGTCAGCTGTAATAGGCGCTGCGGTAGTAGCTAGCTTTTTTTGGGTTCGGGAGGAAAATCTTTGACAGATATCCTGCTTCCGGGAGGAAGTTAAAGTTATGTGAGAATCTTATCCATTAAAACCCGCTCGGTGGTCTGCATTAGTGCATTGGGAGAGGCTCCAGAATCTCTTATAGAACACACCGGTGCCTCTCTACACTGTGTGTTAGCCTATCTTTGAGGAAGGACCAAACTCTCCTAGGCACCATCTCTGAACCATACGCTGTCCCACGCAGGTTCGCTTGTTGAGCGATAAAGATACCCGCCCTCGAGGCTCGCGAAACTCCTAGACTCTTTCAGCCGCCTACGACAGGCAGGGCTTACCTTCGCCCTATTATTACCAGCCCGAGACTACAGGGCTTCCGGTGGTTCCTACCTAACGATCTCCGGCGAAGGAGATCACCATTTCGTTGTCATTATAATACAATAAGTTGTATGTTTGATACGAGTAAATATTGTATTTAAAACTACTGCTTATTCCTGCTGTTAATGGCTTGTTTTAATCACTTTAAAAGGGATGCGTTAAATTTTTTTTATTTCACTTAATTAACCTTATTTGATGTTCTCGGAGAGTTAATATCGAGATAATCGGCTGCCAACTGACCCTATTAAGCGTGTTGTCAGTTGCAGCGCGCGCGGGACGCCTGCCAAATGAACTGTACACAGAAGTAAAACGGAATTTGATGTTATTTGACATTATTTTAGTTAAGTTTAAATACATTTCAAAAGGTTTAAAACTAATGAGATCGAGGAACTATTTAAACGAAAAAACTAAGTCAGTCTCCTTATATATATATGTGTGCATTATTAAACCGTGAATGTGCATATCTCACGTCAATTTCGTAAGTTTAACAAGTGGACTGGAACTCGCCGACTCTACTCTCATCCTATGTATTAATCCGGAATTAGTTAAACGAGCTCGCATTAAGGAGCACCGTTTTAAATGTTTGTTATTTCCCTGACACGGCGCCTGCTCCTCCTCCCTCTAACCCTCCCGGCCACGAGTCGGCTTTGATGTTTAATTGAACGCTGCGCCCGTTACGAATATTTCGGATGTCGTCGGCGAGTTACTGGTCGCGTCTCACTCTCAATTCTTTCTATACTTATGGATATTATATCTGTCATGGAAATTCATGATTTTTTTTAGTCAGGATGATATACACAGCATCACATTGTGCTCGTCGATTTCAGACATTATGTTAAGTCTAATTAGTATTCTCGACTAATTTATCTAACTATACCACTGTTTGGCAGAAGTAGAAGTTGCGGCGGTACTATACGGTCTCCACCAGCAAAATATAATTAAATATGTTACAAGTAACCTATGTCCAGCTGTGGACATCCATCGGTCACGTAAGTAAACGGACTCGGTACGGTTATATAATTAAGGGTCGATCTCCGAGCGTGCGCCTCTATAATCTACGTCCAAATTAGTCTTTGTGGAAGCGTCGGACGGTCCGGGCCGGATGTCCGGCGCCTCCGGACGAAACTTATAAATTGCATAGCGTCCCGGACACTTTCACGCCTCCGTTACTCCTGCAGCCAGTCGCCGCTAGGAACATTGTTTAGATGCAACTTCCAGCAACTAGTTGGCATTATTAACGATCGTATAATTCGCGTTTAAGCATCTATTCAGTTTCGTAATTTGTGAACTTCATCTTCGATTGTATTATGTTACTTAGCATTTTTTACCATTATAACATATTTAAATAATCAGTTTACCTCCTACGAGACTTAACATCTCATCTATCAAGATGAGCGCAATGTGGTGCAGTGTATGATATCCTAACTAACGCCACGTTGTTACGTACAGGTGTATCATTTACCATCCCGCACAACAGCTCACGAGACCCAAACCAATTCTTGTTGGTGCACCCTGATAACCTACAAGCGGGGCTCTTGCTCCCGCCAGCCCGCATTGGGTCAGCGTGGTAGGAAGTGACTCAAATCACCCCATGTGAACTCTACAAACCACTAAAAGTCGCGGGTAGCCGCTGATTGCGGGCAGCACAGTAACGATCGATGTGGGAGGTCTGTGTCCACCAGTATACATCTATCGGCTGATGATGAAGATGATAATAAACGTCCCGCCCGTTTAGTCGCTTTGTGAAATAAAAAAAGAAGATTAATGTAAACTTCCGAGCATCTAAACGTAACTAACGATGCAGCACAGATTTTCGCCACCAAACGAAACAAGTATTTGAATTTGATAGGCTCTGTAACTTAATTGTCAAAGTAATGAGATCAATTGCGAGAACAAATTTGATGTGATCGCTGCATCATCCTTTGATGATGAATAGTTAATAATATCATATTGTTATTGTACAGATTAATTGTTACAATAAGATGAACTTCTTGTTCTTTGTCTTTATCTTCATTCTTAACAGGAATGCTGCAACCGCTACTTGCTTTCTACATCTTTCGAGGATTGTAAAGAGCTTTTTTTAAACCTCAATCAAACATATTTTACCTGGGTTACCGACATTGCTCTACTAGTCGGGAGGCTGAAGTAGCAAATAAGCACATAGCTTGTGAAATCGATACACGCTGGGAACAGTGATGGGACTGTGAACTCACCGGGAAGTCGCGGAAGTTAACAGAACCGTCACCAGATCGACAGAGGACGTCTAAAGAACTGTTGGGAGCCACTGGAGTCATGCAGCTCTAGACAGTTTTCAATGGAATCCAGTCCATCGGTGGAGATCATGTTGTTTATTATATTATAAAACATAAAACCATCGTATACAATTATAAACTTGTTCATCATAATTGATAACGCAACATTATGGAAGCTGTTAAAAATAAAAACTAAATCTACGTCGTCAGTAGAGATCATAATGACGTACGTACAGTGGTGCGCGTGCGTCGCCTCGCGCCCGCCGGCGCATACATCACGACGACTTTTTGTTACGAAAGCGAGATATATCCCACGACAACTGCGAGCGACGCACCGATTTTTAACTCCGCATACCCAGCGCTCCATTATGGATGGGTCGGCGCGTTATTTTAATGAAACGTACGATTTGATTAGTTGGCTGCGTTTGTCAGGGGGCGACGTTTTATTTAGCGATGACTTTCACATGTAATTGAATTTCCAACCGGCTGTCGCAACGCACGCTGCTGACGTGTATGTTTATATATCTAACAGTTGTTCGCTCATGGATTTAGTGGTAGATTTAGACCGTCTAGATAGATACAGAGAAAACCTAAAACAAAATGCAGAGGCGGCTAGTTTCCTTGTCGCAAAGTTGTGAGCAAACTTCGCGGTGTTCCAATTTGCCCGACGCATGTGACTAGTGAAATTAATGTGGTAACTTGGTTCGTTTCACGCTGACTTCTAAACATTTTAAAAGTAATGGTGTTATGTAAACATCCTAATTAACCCGTTGGTCATGGTCAGACGGATCTACTATCAATCTTCCAGATAAATATCACTGCAGTTATAATTTGTGCCACGAAATACTAATGGGGAAAGGTTGAGCGTCGTATGTCTGAGGCAGTTGAGCACAATGTTTTAGACGGATGTACCATTTACTATCATGTCCCGTAGCTTAGTTAAATAAAATAATTGTATCCAATAAGGAGGGTGTAAAGGGTCTCAAATAACAACTCGCGGGAACCAAGGCAACCTCACCTGCTCGTGGTGCACCCTGTTCATCAACAAACGAGGCTCTGGCTCCCACCAACCCGCATTGGGTCAGTGCGGTGGGAAATGGCTCAAATCGCCCCATATCAATCCCCACATACGACAGTCGCTAGTGCCCAGCGGACTGCGTGAAGAGATGTTTCTGGGAGGCCTATATCCAGCAGTGGACGTCTATCGGCTGATGATGATTCAATAAGTCTAAGCTTTTAAAATATTTATGTTTTTTTTGTTTAAAGTTAAATGTTTACTTTTTCTTAGCCTCGTCACGTAGACAAGTGAGAATAGAATGCCAATGGGCATTATCTTCAAATACTATATAATACTTTTAAGTTATTACTTCATTAACTAATTATATATAAAATGAAAAAAACTAACTACATTGTTTATATCTGAATAGAAAACATTTTATATTAGTTAGTACTGTTACCAGTCTCAGTGCATTGATATAGTTATTTCTGTAACACTAAGTTGTGCGGAATGTGGGCGTTCCTTGCTCATATTCCGCAAGTGTACCGCAACAGTGAGTCAAGTTGGCGGACGTCTGCCGAATTTTAATCGCCCCAGCTTTGAACCAAGACCACCGCTTCTTGGTAGCGTGGCCACCACTTGACAGTTTCGTATGACGTCATGCAGTAAACTTTACCTCTTGGACTATATAATAAAAAGTAATAAAATTGTACGAGTATAGATATCAGCAGAAATATAAGATGTGCTTTTTCTTCTGATCGTCATCTTTAAATAGAAATGTAAAGAATTATCATCTGAGATGACGTCCATCTGGGCAACTTTCTGCTGAAGATTACTTCTACTATCTAGTTTACTTCTGTATTTCTTTCCTAAGAACTTTTCATTTATCCTACTTTTTACAGGCATTCCTTACCAACAATGAAAAACTTCCGCACATCACTTAATCACCGTCAGGGATAGTTTGAACAGTTCTGACCCCGAAACTCATTGACGGGTTGCAAACTCCTTTGTCTATCGGAGACACTCGCTACATTCAAACTTTGTTCCTGAATAAATAAAGGTGATTCGATCGTCAGCACCGAAGCGGGGATGATGTCGGAACAGTATCGGGATCGTGTCGCGACCGTGTCGGAGTGTTATCGGGCCGCTCTGTCAGTTGCAATAAATAAGTTATGACCTCGTTAGGAGACGCGTATGCATTAATAATGCAGCGTATGGTCACCGCATTTAGTGACCATTTAATTTTAATCCACCACGCACTGATTTAATTGTAAGTGTTAACTTGATAACTTTTTAACCACCATCCAAAAAAGGAGTACAGTAAATTTTGGCATATGTATCACAGTAACGTAAATTAAACGACTGCCTGACTACTAATAGTTAGCGGCTTTAATGTAAAAAGAATTGGTAACTATATTAATCCAAAAATCGGCTGTCTTCTAACTTAAGTTAAATACATTAACTTAATTGGCAGCTTAAAAAGAAGAAACTAAATGTATTGGTCATACCTAAATGAAAATATTTATTTCAATTGATGAAGAAGAATAATTAATAATATATTTACTGCCCTCATTGTCACTTGGCATCTGTCAATATGTCAGTTGAGAGATCTTCTGTTTTTGGAATAGTTACTCAGGAATGTCTCTCTGGATGAACACTGTGTGGATAAGGAGCACCACAGTTCTTATTTCGTTTAGGAGGCTTAGGATTACTGGTAGGTACCTGCTGCCGAATATCGTCTAGGTCGGTACCATCGCAACGACTATTTCTGCCGTCAAACAATAGTTAGCAAACTATACTGTGTTCCCGTTTGAAGGGCGCTATAGCTAGGTTAAATACTGGGGTAACGAGACTCAAAAATTTATCTCAGGCAACGAGCACAATGTGATGCATACGACATTACCTTATGCTCGTCCCATACCATTCTAATTTCCGGCTTGTTGTAATAGGGCAGGCGTTTTACGTGCCATCAGGTGAACATCTTATTCGTCTTGTCGCTTCGTAGAATAAAAATAATCATCATTATCATCAGCCGATAGACGTCCAATGCTGGACATAGACCTCCCCCAAAAATATTCACTTACACTCTGGTACCGCCGGACACTAGGAGCTGTCGTATGTAGGGGTTCATTTTTTGGGTCATTTCCCAGCATGCTGGCCCAATGCGGGTTAGCGGGAACAAGAGCTTTGTTTGTTGATTAGCAGGGTGCACCACGAGCGGGTGAGGTTAGCTCGGGTCCCATGAGTTGTTGTGGGGGACCCGCTACACCGCTAAAAATATTTGTTTCACGCAAATATCTTAACAATAGTCCGTTACTGTTAGGGCACATCACATCGGTTCGTATGTTAAACAAGAACTGTTCATCCACCGACCGCTGGAACCGCGGGAGTGGTGCGCTGATATTTAAAACATGGAATCGTATAATGTAAAATATTTTCATGGCGACCATTAAAACACTGAATAAATACATCGCAGTGCGCCAACAACAGGTGTGTTTGCCGAAGCCGCGCGACAGCCCCCGTCGTCACGAGCATCGCCGCCCGTTCATACAAATTATGATATAAACTCGCATATTTATAGAGGAACACGATTCCCACAGGTTCATAATATTAACCCAACCCGACAGCGGCGGCAGGGAACCGATCCATCCCCTGAAATGCAGCGGAGGATATCTCCATTCAATCGGATTGAAATTTGAAAAGGACCACTACGAAATTTTCCTGTATATCTCATATAAAGGTTAATTAAAATTTTTATGCACAAATGGCCCACTTAGTGTCATCACCGCTGGAATCTGCATCATGATCATCTGGAGCTGCATCATGCTAGTTGATGGATGACAAACACTCCTTAGCATCAGTAATTGTACTTGTTCAGACCTTATGTATTGGATAAGACTTGAGTTAGTAATTTTTATTTCGTACTAACTGCTTCCCGCCATCTTTGATGGATATAATACCACAATGACTACCTTTTGGTGGTAAAATTTCGTAAAATCCGTTCTTCATCATCATCAGCCCATAGATGTCCACAGCTAGACGTAGGCCTCCCCCAAAGATTGCCACACGATTGGGTAAGGATTCATATGGGAGGATTTGGGGCATTTCCCACCACGCTGGCCCAATGCAGATTGGCGGGAAACAGAGCCTCGTTTGTTGATTAGCAGGGTGCATCAGGAGTAGGCGAGGTCCTCTTGGGTTCCATGAATTGTTATGCGGGGACCCCTTACACCCCTGAAATACACCTACAAATCCGTTCTTAGCTGATCTATATTCCTTCCAAATTTCAAATCTCTTACTAGGACTATTCAGGGATATTGGTAATGAGTCTATATATAGAGAAATTTCTTACATACGGGTATATATAAATAATATTTATACTAAAATTATATATCTTGTATTTGTTACAACCCTTAACAGGGATACTAAAATTTAACTGCGGTTAATGCAGAAATTTTCAAAGCCCTTTAACGAACAAATAAAGATAATCCAATCGATTGAACTTTGTGATGATACTCAGTTTAACTGCGACCTGATTGATTAGGAGTCCCGTCAGGAGCGGCATGTCTATAACAACAAATATATCTGTTGATTTACATCTAATATCCTGGATATAGCCTTATCTTTATATTTATAAAACTATGTAGAAGGATGTCGATGTGTTGCTATTATAACTACAGATGTAAAAAGGAGATTTTAGATATATATCCTGACTGTGACAGGCGTTGCTGTGTTCTGGTTGTTAACAATTAAGAGTCAGAATATTCTAGCGAGGCTCCACTACCTTCGGCTTCATTCTCACTTAGCATTATTAAGATTTTAGTCAAGTTTTGCCATTGAAAATGAAATACCGTGTGTAATGAAACCGGCAACAGAAGTCTTTCCTGGTCCGTCGTCAAGCGAAAGTACTCGTAAATGTAATATAGTGTCGGACAAATAACAGGTAAGCTTGATCTGCTACAACCTCCTCCCCCGGATGTATTCATGCCGCCTTCACGTCAGGACACGCGTGCCCGCATCCCCCGAGCAATGCCAGTCACGTAATAATCTACCACAGTTTGCTCGTTGTCGGTACGGGTACCGAATACCAAAACCGTTCCGTCCGGGGCGGAACAAACGCTCCTCTTGTCCTACAGTTTAACGCCGTTGACGTCAAAACCACTCGGCGCCTGGCGATGTCCACGCGGAGTCTCCGGTCGGATTTGATGAGGACGGCATCCGTTGGCCGATACCAGATGACGTCAATTGATCTTCGTCAACATTGATAAAGCTCTCCGTCCCGCCCGTCGGTCAAGTTTTCGTATCGATGACCTACCGCTCAAATGTGTCCGTCCGATTGTTAAACGGATATGAATGGAGTCAGTCCTAGTCTTATTTAAATGACCCTCTTTATAAGACCTCATATTTTAAGGTCTAAAGAGTTCTTTAAAACGATATATAAGTACGAGAAGAATTGATTTTCTTCTAAATAATATCATTTTGTCATTTTTCTCTCTTACATCCGCTGCGATGAAATATGTAAAGTATTTTGGTATTCATACAATTTGTTATAATTGAGAGTAACTATTTACACTAATTAGTAAATTGGAAAGATTTATCTTAATTTTTAAAACTGCAGTATGTACCTTCTTTAAAGACGACCTTTAAATTAATTAATACTACGATCGAAACCTCGAGCAATTTAACAGAGCCATAGGCTGATCTTAAATCGCTCAGAAGGGCCCCCATATTGAGTTATCCATCGTTTACACGTTAGTAATAATATATGGCAAGGGTACAGCCACCACCCTCCCTCGCACCACCTCGAGGGGTTCAACCGAAAACTGGTACGAACAAGGTTGGTGAAGGGTTATTGTTGTTAAGTATGGTTGACAGAGAGTTACAAGAGCGGAAGGTTTAGCTATTAAAATAACATTCAACTTGATGAAACAGTTAAGTCAGTCTCCTTTTAACTTTTTTATAGTTATAAGACATGTAATTGATCAACACCAAAGCGATGTTTTTTTTTTTATTCAATTAAGCAACGAGACGAGCTGGACGTAGAAATAGGCACGCGGTGGTACCTGGACAGTCTCCGACCACAGAGACGTAACACCAATATCTTATATATGTTCTAAAGAAACGGAAGTAAAAGTCATCTTATTAATATTCGTTGCAAGTTATCCAAGTTATTTACAGCAGTATATAATATATTATAAATGGGACATATAAATTATGTATTATTTAATCCATTTCCTGTTATGGCTCTACTTAAAGTTTAATGTATATGTATGTAACATAACAAATTCAAGTCTAATTTGCTGACGCTGCCGTCTCCAAAGCGCCGCGGTAACTTAGTCCGCAAGTTATCGAGATGCGTTAAAGGCACTGTAATTAATAATGACGAAGAAACAACGTATACGTATATGGGAGATGACATTAACTGGCCCCGGGATAAGCGGCCATCAATGTGAAATAAATTCATGTTTACGTGTGTGTTGGCACTTTAGCAAATGGCCAAGGGTGCTCTGTACTAATGTACGCGCGGCGGGAGATATCGCCGCCACTATTAACGAAGGATTTACACAGACATTTTCATCCCCCGCATATAATTCAAATATTATACTTTACACGTATAATTGAATACTTTTTATATCTTTTGAAATAACACATATATTTATACATTAATCTGTGATGGAGTAATTGTTTTTCCGATCGTTTGTATGGTTAATACAATTAAAAAACTCGTTCTTGTCTTTGTTTATATATCCTCAATAGTACGTTACTGTAGTCTATTGTACGACAGTTTTATAAACTACCCGGATTTTACGTCATCATTATCATCAGCCGATGAAAGTCTACAGCTGGACATAGGCCTTCCCCAAAGATCTACGCATCGATCGGTCCCGCGGTCTGCCGAATTTGACGAAATTTATATATATATATATATAATAATACCATTGTATTCGGTATCGACGAGACAAAAAAAGTACTGGATTGAATCAAATATACCATTTTTTTTATTACAAAAGCGACGAGACGGGCGGAATCTTCACCATATGGTAAGTGATACGCCCGCTCATAACAACGTGGCGCTAGTGGGGATGTTTTGCACTGCACCACGTTACGCTCGTCTTCTGAGACATTAGATGTTGATTCTCATTACCCCAGTAATTACACTAGCTACAACGCTCTTCAAACCCTAACACAGCAATGTTTGCACGCTACTGTTTGTCGGCAGCACTAGGCGCCTGAAGAAAAGACCTACCACCACTAAAGAATGAATTGGATCACTTATCACGCAATCGATGGCTGATAGACTAAAAATTTATAAGAGATCTTATGGAACAGTTGAGGCAAATTTTCTGCCCTTTTTTTACTAGTTGTGGTATAAAAAAAAGTTGATAGATTCACATAAAGTCCTTGGTAACAACAACAACTAGTAAGAAGCTGTATGGAAACTTATAAGAACTAAATTAAAGAGCTGCATAAAACAGACAAATTCACACTTTACATTTAAAACAGCTTACTTTCGGCAGATGATGATGATAATGATGACTTTTGCTGAGAGTTAAAAAAAAGAAACAAGATCTGTTTGTACTGACACCTAACATATAAAACAAAGTTGAAAACAAACAAACACTTGATATTCTTTCTTTAAAATATATGAGGATTTTATGGGGTTGAAAGAGATTCTATGAATAAATATATTGTAAAAGGGCTGCCCGTATCCCGATATATCGCTGACCATTCCTCATATGTATCTCGCACAGGGAAACAATCCAGAAAATATGTCATTTTCGCATTTACATCCTCAATAGGAGGGTCATCGGTTCCCCCTTTATGGCGGAGATTATGCATTTCGAGCCCATAAAGTCGAAAAAAGTCCATTGGGCCATCTCTAAAATCACCTCATGAATAAAAATGCAGCGATGGTTCTTAATGCCCCTTCCAACAGTTACCGGATGTGCCCTCCACTACGGTTTCACATTTTGTATGGTACATATTTGTATTTCAGGAATCTTTACCCTACAGTATTGGACTGTTAAGATTAGTGAATGACCACTGCCTGACGTTGCAGGCGACTAAAATGAGCCACAAGTTTGTAGGCTGTGATCGTCGTCACTTGCTATACGAGCCCGGAGTAGACGACTAACACAAAGCGCTATGAGGATGGTGGAGAGGGTCATGATTCGCCCCCAGGGCCAGGTAGATCTTAACGCATAAGGATACCAATGTCTCAGGAATCGCAATAGTTTGCTACAATAATATTGCATATTGAGTAGGCTTCTTCTAGACTAGTGTTTTCCCTTCCAAGACAACATCCTTGCTTATAGTCAGGTTAGATAGCAGTCAAGTGCTAATCGATTTGAAAAGAAAAGCAATATAATATTTGTACATCGCACATAGAAGCTACCTGCTAGTTTGTGTCTGCGACGATTCATTATGATCATCATCATCAGCCGATAGACGTTCACTGCTGGACATAAGCCTCGTCGGTCCACTTTGTAGGAGGCCTACCCAACAGTACGTCTACCGGTACGTGGGCGCCACTTGAGGTCCTTACTGCCCCATCGGTTGTCGGTCCCTCGAGCAATATGCCCTGCCCACTGCCACTAAAGTCTAGCAATCTTTTGGGCTATGTCGGTGACTTTAGTTCTTCTGCGGATCTCCACGTTTCCGGGACAGTTAATACAATACGAATTAGTTAACCATTGTGCTATGTCGCCAGCGCATGATGATCATAAAATATTGGATATAGATTTTCTAATAAAGAATTTTAACAATGTTTTAATTACATTACTACCAGTGCTAGAATTTAGGTTATATGTAAACAGCGAATCACCGACGACCGCACATCGGGAACGCTTTCAGGTATATTAACAAAATATAATGTATTATCAAATGGCCGAATATTGGCAGTTAATACACAAATAGGTCAATTTACCAAATGGACGTTATGCACACACCCTAACACCGTCAGTTCATCGCGATGATGCCTCATGAAATATTCATAAGTGGAGCGTGCATCAATACCAACGCAGCGGTACACGGCGGGCTTTGTAAAAATTTATCGCAGCTACCGACCGACGGAAAAGGAGCAGGATACATACACACACACACACACACACACACACACACATATATATATATTTATACAGGCTATTTTAACTTTAACTACATAAATGATTTGCAAGTTATAAAACAACCGCTTTCGCCACTGACCTTGTTCTATCAAAATCTCAAAACACTTCTTCATTATCATACCAACATTTTCCCCACCTTTTTTTATACTCTCAATTAAAACTGATTAACATATATGTGGATGTTGTTTAGCATTTACACTAACAGAATAATGAATATGTATATTTGTATATGACATAGGTTTTACCTATGAGTTACGAAATAAGTGCAGTCGTACGTTTACGTAAAGAGGACGCGTGGGTTCGATCCTTACTAGACTCAAGAGTCCAGTGAAGAAAAACATCGTGAGGAAATTGACGTCTACAGAAAAACAGTTACCGTGGTGTTAACCCGCCAGGACACACTTGGATGTCGTTGTGGATGAATGATGATGATCTCTCTTCCTGTAAGAAAAGGTCTCGGTATCTAGCACAAGAGACATTAAGCAGTTTATTATGATAAACGATAAAGAGCACAATTAATGTTCCTACTGCTGGGACTTGGAGCCTGTTTTCAAAGAGAAAGTTAAGGTTATTTATCCACACAAGCCAAGAAAGGATGGTGGATATTTACTTACTCCTCTGGCGCAGCGACCCAAAGTGATTCTTGGCCTCCGACACAAGAGAGCGCCAGCGTTGTCTGTCCCGCACTGCCTCTTGCCAGTTCACTGCTTGAAGCTCGCTCGTGCTACTCAGCATCCGCTTGCCGTCAAGAAAAAAGCTGTTGTTATTAGAAAATTTTGATTTCCTATGTTCTCATTAATAAAAACTCAAGCTCAGTATGGATTGAACCGACGAATCCTCTAAATGTATAGCGTGTACCACCGCCTCACAAGTTGAGCTATCACGGCTTCATCTTCTTATAAATGTGTATGTATTAAATGGTATAGATCAGCGTATTTATTATACTCTAGATAAGTAATAAAGCAAAAGTAAGAAGGCCTGTGTATTAGAATTATTTACTATTATAGAGTCGGCGCTGACATCTGCGTTAAAGATAAAGGGATTATCTGGTTTCATTATAACTCATTCGCATTGGGGAAAGAGAGAGTCGCCCAATTACTAACAGATGTTGCGATACTTGCTTTTTAGATTATGGTACATTACAGCCGCCGGAATTATTTACGTCGCACTGTATGCCGCTCAGTGTTTAAAATTGCTTCCTTATTTTAGAGCGTAACAAAGTAAAATAAAATTATTATACATTAAAGTAGATAATTAAATAAAGACAGAGGAAAATTGAAAGAGTTCGTGTAACAAATGCGATGTGGATTTATGATAGAAATTGAAGGCAAGTAGAAAAAGAGAAGACAGCAGATAGAAATGTATAATACGTCAGATTTAATACGTAGAAAAAATAAGAGTAACCAGTAAAGAAATCTATGGAGAGAACATTAGAAGAATAATTTACACTGTGTATTTTGGGAGGCCTATGTCCAGCAGTGTAAGTCTATCGGCTGATGAAGATAATGGTGATGATTTTGATATAATATTTTCTATATAGAATACTCGCACTTGTCCTTGAATTCATATATCGACTGAATTGCTAAGACTCCGTTAACAGCCGGAAATCAGCAATACTATTTCTCTAAAGCAGAATCTCATATAAATATCTGAAGTCATATTTCCGAAGTAATCATTATTGCAACCTATTTGATGAACAGTGCAAATACATTGTAATAGAGTAAGTGGATAGTGATAATTTCCATAAAGAGTCAATGACCATATCGACGCATACTCGCGTACGGACGCGCAAGCAATCGACGGACAGGCCACGCGCCGGGTCAACGCGACCG